>VXAA01006731.1:104721-129705 GCA_013399115.1 Anseranas semipalmata | reverse complement strand
CTATTTGTTGGTTGTCCCTTGTTTTAAATTGGGGGGGGGGGGCACTTGCATGCACAAAATATCTTGTATTAAGGTAATCATCTTCTCTGTCTTCATAATATACCAGGGATTTGAAGAGTTCTCATCTAGAAACACCGTCCTTATCATAGGGGAAAACAAGCTAATATGATGTTAAATATTGCATTTTACCCTACATACGAGGCATGCTGAGTCAAGAACTCTCAGCACACACATTCTCAGCTTCTGGGTTTCTCTTTCTTTTCATTTTTTGAAATCATGCAATGTCTTCAACTAAAATTTGGCACGGATATAGATACATAAATAACAGTGGCTTCAGTGTAAAGAGGAAGTCCCGATATCCTCACGGAAGATAAGCTTGTTGTGTCACTTGGACACATTTTGAATGCATTTCCACTTTCTCCCCATTTGCTCAAATAACTTTTCAGTGGAAGAAAAATTGGAGCTGCAGATTCTGTGTGATGTGATTTTAGTTTCTTCCCAGTCTTTACTGAGAAAGCTCATGCTAAGTTAGAAGTAAATTGTTTTTGATACAGATCTGGGAGTTGGGGGGGGAGAGAAGAGAGGGAAGGAAGGAAGGAAGGAAGGAGGCTTGAGACAGTCTTGACATAAATGAGGCTGCTGTCCTCATTCTCTTTGAATCTTTAAATTGTGCTGCTTGGGAAAAAAAAGAAAAAGAAAAAAAAGAAAGAAAAAAAGAAAAAAAAGAAAAAAAAAGAATAAACACGGGGCGTTGATCTGATCAGCTTAGTTAGCCGCTCCACCTTGTGAAAAGACACAGAAACACAGGATCTAACCAGATCATATTTACATACATATTAATAAAGCTCCCGAGGTGGCAGTTCAGCCTTCACATACAGTGCAAGGATCTCTGCGAGTTCTCATTTTAGACCCATAAAAAAAAGATAAAAAGAGGTCTTTTGGGCTTCCCTGAATATTTTTCTGCAATGGTTTTATATCATTTCTGAAAATTACATAGTTAAGTGGCATCAAATTTCTGGGTGATATAATAACTCAAAATGTGTATTTTTTTTGTATCAAATCACTTTGCAGCCGTAAACAGGGCTTCAGAACCTCAATCAGAGGAATGATTTGGTGGTTTTTTTTTTTCACTTATGGCAAACAGTAAAATTGTTCTTGTTACCTATTCAAATATATATAAATTGCAACATTTATTCACTTCTTTTCCGTGAAAATGGTATATTTTAGGGTGCAGTGAAATGAAGGCTTAAGAGGATAATGTATTATCCCCTGCCCCATTCCCGAGACTTTTTGGAAAGAGGCAAAAGGGATGCAGATTGTATTGTGTTTTCAAGACATTTGGTGTCCCTTCACTTTTGGTGTCTGTCACTTTCCGATGTTTCCAGAAGTGAATTTCAAAAATGAGATTTCCTCAACATTTACATTCTAAGCCTTCCCCAGAGTCCCCTGCTTAGTCAGTGGTCTGTTTTTTTCCTTTTTTTTTTTCTAATTTTTTTTCCCTGCAGAATCCATCATTTTTGCAGCTCTTTCCAAGTGTTAAACATATTAGATAGCTGTCCAAATGTTGGGGCTCACTTGTTCTCCCAAACCTTTTTTCAGTTAAAACAAGCAAAACCAAAACAATACCTATTTCACTCCCCCTGTACACTCCCCAAAAAATGAATCACAGACCAGCAGGCAAAAAGAAAAACACTGATTTTTATTTATTTATTTATCAGATAAAATGCAGGGTTGGACCCTGTTTTCCTTCTTCAGTTTAAAACATGCATTTCTAAAGACATAATTTGGTCTGTTTGAGCTTCAGACTTTCCAACAGTAGAGATTCAGCTGATCCCCTTTGAAAGGGGACCCCCAGGGACTGCAGGGACAGCAAGACCTGCCCTCCCTTCGTGGCTCTCCCCAAAGCCGTGTAACAAATCTCCCCAGCACCTCGCTTTGCCCAGAGCCGAATCAGGGTGAGAGCAGCGTGGTCAGCACGCATCCCACGACAGGCCGCCTGCGTCTGCATGTACACACCAACAGGCAAAGGTGGAGGGGGACACACCTTGCAACAGCCCCAGTCAGTACCAGTCAGGCATCCCGTCTGCTGTAGCTAAGGATGCCGCTGACGATGCCACTTGGGCATCCACATAATTTTGGGGTTATCATTGTTCTTTACAAAAAATAAAAAAATAAAAAATTAAAACAAAATGAAGGAAGATGGGCAAAATCTGCTGTTGCTGGGGAGGCTTTTTCAACAAAAGCTGGCACATATTCCCTAACGAATTCGGTCCAAGGATTGTTTGTGTCTCTGCAAAGCAAGTGCCATCACTGCTTGATGCAATAAGCTGAGCTTTGTGAACCAGCACTAGTTAGCACTAGTTTCACTGTAAAAAAAAAAAAATAATAAATAGTTAAAAACTCCTAGAAACTGAGGGATATTTTCCTCCAAAGAAGTACTTTTGAAACTGGCTCCATTATGTAAAAGCAGAACATTGTCTCTGTCCAGAGATTCGTGCGCAACTTGGTTTGCACGGTGAGGGGGACAAAGAACCCCTCCTCCATACCTACTCCTTGGATCTTATACATCCTGAAATATGGGACCAATACAGTTCTCCTCTGCTTTCAAGTCTAAGTGTGAAAGTTTCAACCAATTTCTTCTCTTTCCCTTCTCAGATGATTTTAAGAGGATTTGAAATCTTTGGATTGTTTAAAATAACAAAGGCCTCTAAGCTCTGAACGTGGCGATGAAATCTTCAGCTTGAACTCATGACAGAAACATTCCAGCCTGTCTCTCGTGAATCATGAAAATCTGAATCTGAACATCAGAAAAGAAAGGCACCTCATTCATTCTTGTTCTTTATTCCCCTATGTTCTTCCTACTTCATTTTGTTTAAATAGGGTATATTCATAGTAGCATAGTCATGGTGGTGGTGGTTGTTTTTGTTATTATCATTATTATTATTGTTCTTATTAGTATTTTAACTTGGGCAGATGAACTCAAACAGGGAAATTCATCGTTTTCTGGATTCAGTAGCAGCCTCTGCAGTTTCATTATTCCTGTTGACAATTAGGGAACAGAGAAGTGCAGACGCCTGGCCTGGGAGTGCTTGTGTATTGCACCCAAATTACACATTCTTGTTCATACAGAGTGGAGCAAAGTATGAATGTGAACGTCATTGCTTGTGTCTCAGGCAACTACTCACATCTTAATTGAAAATGATCAAATAACAGCATTCCTGTGGACAAACAAGTGCCACCTACCTCCATGCTCACTGAAGGCAGCTGAGCTGAAAAGTGGGGACAGCAGCTGGCCTTGGCCACTGCACCCCCCAGAGCACGCACACAGGTGCCCTGGGCTGGATTGTGTTTCCTTCCCCCTCAGCACTTTGCAGGTGGCCCCGGTGACGATGGCAGGGACACGCTCCTGATGTCAGGATCCCGCTTGCCACTGTCCCGGTTCTGATTTTGCCAGGTCCCCAGACACCTCGGTTTTCCTTCTGCTTGGAAGCCACAGGTCAGCGCCAGGACACGAGGTGCTTGTTCCTTACACCTCAGCTGGCACTTTGAAATGCGACTTAGGATGACTGGGCCACCTCGGAGCTGGGTGGGCCAAAGGCTTGGTGGTACCTTACTCAAAGGCCGCAGAGATGCAAAGCATTTACAGAGCAGCAAATGAAGTCTTTTCTGAGCCAACTGTTCCACCTGGACCCCACTACAAATTATTGTTTTCAATTACCACCTGTGTACTCTTTCCCATGCAACTTATTGATGTAAAATTACAACAACACTGGTATAAATAAGTTATGCTGTGGTTGTAAAATGGAAGAAATTTTGTTGTAGCAATTATGTTCAGCAAGATGACAAAATAAATTTCCAGTGCTGTGCTTGCAGTAACCTGGGGAATTTAAACCTCATAATTTCCATTCATTTCAGATAATTTGGAGTAATTTCTATATGTAATAACTTTGTAATGAAAAACACAGCGGTACTGAAGTGATTTCAACTCTTTTTTTTTTTTTCCTATGGTATACATGGCACAAAATAAATAATAAAAATAATATTTCCTTTTTGTATGTGTTCGGTAATTCTTTCAGCAAAATCATAAACTAATACCAGGACTAAATCTCTGTCCATGAAATGAAAAATAAATTGAGTTAAAGAAAGTGAAAAAGTATGAAAGGCCTTGGATGTTTTATTGTGACTTTATTAAATTGTATCATCTCTATGCTCTATGGTATCCCCAGGGGTTACTGTTCTGGGGAAGGGCAGAGAGCTAGATAGGTACATGTCCCTAGATCTAAAGCAAAGATGGTTGGAGGAAATCCATACAAAAGTGTTTAATTCAACCCTTTAATTTTTAAAATGGAAACTAGAAATAATAATTAAGAAAAAAATGAGATAGGTGTGGGATAGTACAGGACAAAAGGCACAAGTCGCTTTGGGCACTGATTTTCGTTAGTGTTTTTGATGGTAAGTTACTTAGAGACAGTAAACGTGTAATCACAGAATATGTTCCAATACAAGGGAATAGCATTTAATTAGAGATAAGAAAGAGTACTGTACATCACTGAAGAGCTGTATCTGTGTCCTATTTACCACCATAACACAAGACTATTATTACACAAATATGAAATCATGTGCTCTGCTTTGTGGAAAACAGTGATTTCCTTAGGAAAAACAATAATACAATATTGATAATATTATTTTTGCATTTATGTCTCACTTGCATCTCTGGGTGGTTCATAAAGGTGGGCAATGCTTGAGATACTCCTAGTAGTGGTAAGCAAAAGGAGGCATAAAATGTGTTATTAAAACGTCTATTGTCATGTTATTACTCGGTATTATGCTACCAAGCTGTACCAAGAAAGGGGCAGTTTGAGTAAATTCCCCTGGTGCTATACGTGGATGTTACTCGAGGTTGCTCTTGTTCCTGTGCCCACTGCCTGCAGGGTCTCACTCCCTTGCTGGCTTCTCCAGGTCCAGTGCTGTAACACAGACCACTTGAAGATGACATGAAATACAAGAGGACTGAAGATTTATGACAGCCCACTGGAATCTTTGTCTGGGATCAAGCAAGAGCAGTGCAGAGATATCCAAAAGCCATGGTCTGCTTAGAGGGGAGGAAAGAAAAAGGCAGTCTAGAAATAGGTGAGACTGAAGATTTTGGTGAATGAAAATGAGGGTTCATGAGCTCAAGCCAGTCAGGCTGGACTAGGCACTGCTCTTGTCTGCACAGAGGTGAGAACACAACCTGGAAGGGGCTGGAGGTTGCTACAAGAAAGCCAAGAAGAAACGAGGGATATCTAATGTGATGGCATTAAGATAAATTATTACAAAGTATTTGACCAAAGGGTTGAATTGCCAGTGGCTTGCTGGAGGTTTTAGTAACAATGAATTCTACCTGTTTAAGGCCTCACAGCATCACACGTCTCCAAAGGAGAGGAACACTCAGACTGATTTTGAAGGGGACACATCAAGCCACAGAATAAAAATCATGCATGGATTCTCAGCCTGGGGCTTACCTCCTACCAAAATCAGTGGTCATTGGGTGCCTAAATAATTCTTGAGGCTCCGTTGCCAATTTGGTCACATCAGGATTTGCCGTACCACAGACCACCAGGATGTGTGGGTCCAGAGACCATGCCCTCCAGCAGATACTTAGGACAATTCACATCTAGAAAGACAAGAGGAAATGTAAGGGAGGTAAAAGTCAGCCACAGTACAACAGCACACAGCGGTTGGCACCGAGGTTTTAAAAATACAGATTCCCATCCCCAACCTTCACACTAAAGAAATGGAAATGGAAACAAAGTTCTAAAAGCTAGAGGCAGGTAGGGGTCAACAGCAACACGTAATGGCAGAGAGCTGAAAAACTCTGATCCCTTCATCAAAAGCAGCCTCAAAAGCAAGGACCGAAATAGAACCCACTTGTGGTCACAAAGTTGAGGGGCTACATTTGAATAGTGGCTCCTGTGCCTCTGTATTTTTGTGTAATGATGCTGCAGCTACTGAGAAGAAGGAGCTGTCTGCTGTCACTCAGAGCCTCCACACCAAAGCCCAGGCAAGTTTTTTGAAATCTATTTTTTAAACATATCTATATGAATATGCTCATTCTAACTTTTGTGAATTTTCAGATCCCCCTCTAGAATTACAGGTAATTATATTGCCTTCCACTAAATTGCCCAAAAATTCTATACATGCTTTCCCAAATATAATTTCTTAAGAGAGTAAATTAATACCAGTAATCAAAGCAAACAAACATCTACCAAAGTACACACCTAAAATCAAAGACCTGTTTCCTCTGAGTCAGGTTAAGACAAACCTTTTCAAATGGCAATGCCCTTGTGTATCAACCATCATTCGAAGCCTTGACCCTTCCTGAGCCTTTCCTGCTAGAGAAGATGTTTTACATTGAATCTTCACAGGGACAGAGCAGAAGTATTTGTTTTACTGAGTATATGTAGAAGAGGTCAGCCTCTAAACAGAGATTAAAAAAAAAAAAAAAAAACACTTTTTTCTACATTCAAAATTTAACTGAGATACAGAGCTCAAATTAGCTATCCAGAAGCAAAAGTATATTGGGAGGGGGAAAGAAAAGAGGGATGAAGACAAAAGCAGGTGTCATTTTAAGTATATGACTAAGTCTTCTTGCATGTTAGATTATTCATGTGTTTGCAGAATCAAGGCCTTAGACTAAAGTACACCCAAGACCACGTTTGCCTATATGCGCAGCGATGAGCACACTACCAGTGTTTGCCATGTAAAGGAGCACATAGAATTAGAATAAAACAATGCCAACAAAATCCCCCTCACCCCATGCGCAAATCAAATTCATGATGAGCAGGCCTGAGGGAGGGAAGCAGCAGTGGAGGCCTGGCATGCCATGTTAAACTGAATCTCCCTTCTGCCTACTCCTCCACCTCTTTCTTTTCCTCCTCCTCGCCATGTGGCATCCTACTCTCCTGCTGCTTGCCTGCTACGCCTCTGCATCCACTCCGTGAAGCACCGTACGGTAGCAGTAGCAGCAGCAGGAGCACGCTGCCAGTCCCTGCCTAATCATCCCCCACCGTGCCGTCCAGGAAGACCTGCTCATCCCCCTCAGCCTCCTGTCCTGCTGACTATCACGCAGCTAACTGGGGGAAGCCAGGCGCTAGCACTTCAGCCAGAGTCCTTGGGCACCTTCTGGGCTCACTGCAGTTGAGGATGCAAGCTTCAGGCAGCTGATGGATATTCCCCCCACAACGACCCCATCACCCTCTATCCCAGCCATGCCACACTGGCAGTCACTGGCTTTGGTGGGTGAACTTTGCTGAACTTTAGGTGGCAGGGAAAGCTGGAAAAGGAGCCGCAGGACTTGCAGGAGAGGAGGTAGGATTCTCTGGACCTTGTATAACACTTCTATCACTCTGACAAACCAAGAGACTTCTTATCTCTGAACCTAAGTACAGCGTATCTGTTTGCTGCCAGGCTGGACATTGTTCTGAGATGACCAACCCACACAAATCAATTTATAGTTTCAGTATGGTACGTCCTGCTGATCTTATAAAGGATATAAAATACGAACAAAGTAGTAGCATTGTGCGTAGAAGTTTCTGTTTACATCAACTTTCCACAAGCAAAACCTGCAAATACTCACACCCCTGTATACCTACCTTCTTCTTGTTTGCAAACATGCTCATGAGGTCTGGGGCTCTGCACAGGCAGCTTGCATCTGTAGGCAGCCTTGGTGGGCTAGCACTGCTCTTCCCAGTGCAGGGCTGAACAGCCCCAGTAGAGGCAGGGTTCACTACCCCAGTACTGTGCTGCATCGTGAGACCTTGCAAACTCAGCTTAGTAATAGGTTGGGGATCTCGTTATTTCATGATGCAAACCTGCCCTAAAAGCTGTAGGCACAGCCTCGCTACTGCTTCATTGCTGCCACCTTCAGATTTTATTAAGATTTGGGCTTTTTTTTTCCCCCATGAAAAAAACTTCACTTCTAAAAAAAGAGATTTTCCTAACTCCAGAGGAAAAAAAAAATATTAAATGTGCCAAAAGCCCAAACTGTGCCAACCAAAAGGCGCAGCATTCCAGAGAAAAAAGGACACTTCACTAAACATGATAAAAGGAACTAAAACAGCAAATGCTTCTTCAGTCACATGCACAGAGCTTCAGGCTTACTTCACCAATCCTGAGTGCCTGTGGTTGCCATCTTGCTCTTCTTTATCACCCTGCGCTTTGTGTGCTTTTGAGAATATTGACCCTGAAACCATTCCCCAGCAGGCCAGCAGCCACTGAGACACAAACATGCAGAATGAGAGGGCTTTGGCTGACCAGAAACCATCTTCTGGGCTACAGCAACGAAGAGCGCAGTAATGAAGCTGTAGTAAAAGCCTAATAACTTGCATGAGAAGTGAAGACACAACCATGCTCCTCTCGGCTGGCAGAGCTGCGTGGGTGAACATCAGTGCCATGCAGCAGGAAAGAACACAGAGGTCCAAGGCCAGCCTGATGCAGCCCGGTGTTAACCTGGCTTTGGCTTCTCCAGCCACCTTCATTGAAGGCTTCTGTGCATAGTGTCTGCTGCTCCCCAGTGGAGCATATGGATGCTCATATGCTGCTGGGTGCTGCTCCGATTTAACTGTACATCACCACTGGTACTTTTCTGGATGCCCAAGGTCTTATTTTTTTTTTCTGGTGAGTATGGTAAAATGTTTGGATTTCCCAAGGAGGCCCATTCTGTGGCCACTTGGAACATTTGGTATTCAAATCACATGTTTCTGGGGTATGTGTGATTGCAACTTTTCAGCTCTCTGAGATCCACCCACTGCTCTCAAGTACTGTGGATCAGTCGATTTGAAGGCTAGAGGCCACTTGCGTGATATGTGCAGCAGAACCTGACCCAGGCATGTGTGCAACCAAACCCATAGTTCCCACCTGAATTTCAGAAAGCCATCCAGTCTTGACTTAGGGATAAATCCACCACAACCCTAAGTGAATTGTTTCAATAATCTATTGTTTCCCTTATTAAAATAAATGTACCTCATTGCTAGCCTGAATTTGCCCAGCTTCAATTCAACTGACTAATTTCACCAACTGCTCTGTGCAAGAGTAGAGAACTGTATCCTTTTCCCAATATGGATATTTCTGATCAGAAAATTTCCAAACTTTCTCACTAACAAATCAGTTGTGGTCCCTCAATAAAAGGTGCAGAAGCCAGAATTCAGATCACCTCCCTACCTCTTTTCTAAACTTTTTCCAGCATTCATAAAATCACACAAGACTTCCTTTAAAGTGCTAAAAAGAAACAAAACTGATATTCTCACCTTGTTAGCAGAGCCAAAGAAATCAGTCAACAGGAACCAGAATAGATTTATTGTGCGTAACTGTCCTAGAGAGTTTGTTTTATTTATTTAAATGGACCAGTGAAGGACTTTCAAAACCCAGTTTAGAACCAGAGCTGTGCTGGAACCAGTCTGCATCAAAGGTGGATTTTCTGAGGAGGATAAAAAGGCTTGATCCTTTTCCTCCCTAATTAGCTCTAATTGGTGAGAGGTATTCCTGCCACAGGATAAGGGAGTTGCTACCTGCCTGCAGAGCCCCCATAGCCATAACACCTCTGTCTCATTTCCTGCCTGCACAATCAGGTGGCTTCATTGTGTTTGCTCTTGTCCTCCCTCTCCTTGGGTTATTATCTGCACTTTGCTTCAAAAGAGAGGATGACCAGTATTTTTCTGTTTCCATTGAAGCAGATATCAACCAGCAACTTCTGCCCTTTGAAAACTCTTCTGAGGAGTTAAATCCATGTTTAAGGGACATATATACCTTCCCTGGAGGTATTTAAGAGACGTGTGTAAATGGTGCTAATTGACATGTTTTAGAGATGGGACTCGGTAGGTCAGGTTGATGATCTTGATGATCTTGAAGGTCTTTTCTAACCTAGATGATTCTCTGATTCTAAAATCCTGCTGGCCAGAGCATGAGGCTGGAACTCATGAGAGGCAGGTAGATGTGGTAACAACCACTGTCAGCACCAGCGTAAGCATCCAGATTTTCGTAGATTCTAGGTTAAATATTACTTAGAGCAGAAAGAAGCAACTGTCCTCAGTATGCAAAAAAATGATTTATGCTGTGTAAGCACTTTGTGCAAGGTATTCTTCTTGGATCTTGCTTGTACCTTGCCAGCACAAAACAAACAAACAAACAAACAACAACAAAAAAAAAAACACATAATTCTCCACTGAGCAATATTGAGAAACATAAGTATTTAAAGAGAATTAAATACTGTATTTTTATCTGCAATTGTTGTATGGATCTTATCTTAATTCATGATTCAAAAATTGTATTTACAAAAGAAATACACAAATATATGTTTTGTGCTTTACCTAGTATGAATTGAAATAAAAAATCAGATGTTCAACTAGGTCATGTTTTAAAGTTAGGTTATCTGTGCTATCTTATATTTATTGGAAAGAATGTCAAACTTAAAATCCCTGCCTGTTGCTCTCCTGTTATTTCACAAAGTATTCTACACAGTCTTTAACACAGGTCAGTTAAGCTATTTCGATAATGAGAGATAAAATTTACGTAGATAAAGTTTTGTTACTCATTTTCTTTATAAAAAAAAAAAAAAAGCACAGCTGATTCCTCTGAAATTTCAGCTGGCAGGAAGTGATGATTATTGTGTAAGTTATCTTTCTTTTATTGATAGTTCTAGTATGTCAGTTACTTTGAAATATCTAAATACCTGCACGTGAAGATACATACTAATGCCAAACAAAGAGGCAGTTAGTCCCACTGTGATTTCACCTGAGCTGGTTTAGGTGGCATTGCTTCAGGTATAGGATGGCACAAGTGGCTTTAGAATTCGACCCCATCGTCTGCAAGAAGACATGTGAAAGCAAGTGGCAACATGCCAGGTTCTTGGCACAGTATGCAAACCACAAATTCAGCCATGTATTACAAATACAAGCTAAAGAAATAATTTTAATGATTATATAAGTTAGCAGTATAAAATCTATCTCAAAATATATAATGCACTTTCTAAAACAGCAACATATAGGCTCTGGACCTGATTCATCTCTGCCTGGTACCTTATGCAGGCATTCACACGTCCAAAAATAAGTGCAAAAAGCTACCACGTCAGTGTAGAGAATTTTCTCCCTCGTTTGCCATTTATACAAGATGCACAGCGATGTACAGTCAGGAGGTCTCTGATCACAATGCAGGAAGTGTCTGGGCCAGCTTTGCTGGGCAACGTTATGTTTTCTGACGTGGCAGAGGGAACAGAGCCGTGCCCTTTAGTCCTGTTCGAAGCCTGGACATGGCTCACGGGCACTGTCATCTCCTACAAGCTGAGGGTACCGAGGGTTTGCACTGTGATCGGAGGAAGGCCGTGCACTGCCCCAGTGCTCTGTGCTGGGTGGTGATCTTGAATGTCAACCATTATAAAGTCTGAGAGATAACATCTCTTGTTTCATGGATTTATTATCAACATCCTGCCTTGCCCATTGACCTCAAGATGGTTTTATTGTACATCACCACAACATGGTCACATTTCTCCAGGTGAAAATTGCTGCTTATCACTTCTCCCAACGACATCGCGGCTGGCTTCATAACCCAGCTGGCTCTGACCTGGCTGCCAAAGCAGGGGCAGGGCAGGTGACGGAGGCTGGTGGCCACACTGCGCCAGCTGCGGGCTCAGAGTCCCTGCCACTGCTGGAGTCACACTGCAGAACCCTAAAAGGCATCCTGCTTTTTAATTCCCCAGGCAGCTGCAGGATTGAGTGAAGTATTGTGTTTCTCCATCTTTCTTGTATATTTGCTCTCTCCAGGCATTTTTCTTGCAGCCTTTCTTGTTTCACTGCTGAGCACCTACTCTGGCCTCTGCTGCCCACATTATCAGTAGGCTGTTCCCTACTGCTTGCTGCCTTTCCTTGCTGTATTGGTATGTCCTTTTCCCAGCATAGCTAGCTGTTCCCTTGCTATTTGCAGTTGTTTGTCTAGGGCTATATCTCCTCTTTTTGTACTTTCCTGCAAAAGGGACTTATGTGTCCTACAGATGATCTTGGCTCCATTTGGAGAATGTTTAACATCTCCAAAGCCACAGATTTTGCAGCTCTGTAATGTGGGTATCTAGCTCAGCTCCTGCTTCTTGGGGTGGGGTAAAAAATATAGTGTTTCTCCAGAGTCTCATTCTGTCTGCTGGGTTGTGATTCTAATCAAACACCTTTATCAGCTATTCCAGTGTTTCAGGTATTATTCCTGGCAACAGCGTCTCACTTGTGTCTTGTCCTTTAATTCCCAGAGAGACAGTAAAAATCTTTACCTTCGTTTTCTCATCTTTATCTCCCATGGTCAGCTCTGCACACAGACTTGGTTCTGGCTTTCCTGCTACTACAAGGCTTTTTTTTTTTTTCTTCCCTTCCTTTTTTGGTCTCCCTTCATATGACTTGTTTGGTCTTTCTCTAGCTGCTGCTCTATAAACTTGCTCTTCCTTGCTTGCTATGGGTCTCACTACCTGGGTTCGTGTACCACATGCTGGGTGATCCCACGAGAGGACTGTACTGCTTCTAGGTGTGGCTCTCTGTTAAGACAATGTCTTGGTTTATGCTGATATGCTGCGGACACTGACTTCCTGGTGCCAATAAATTCCTCTCCTGCCAACTCTGTCTCCCTGCTGGGTTCCCAGGAGGAGGACGGAAGTGTCCAGTGAGGCATTATCTGATGCCAGCAGTGGTCGGGTGGGACCTGTGGGGACAGCAACTCCTTTGCTCTTTCATTCTCTGCTTGGACACAGTGATGGGTCAGGGTTTTCACCACACAGAGGGAGAAAACTGGCTAGACATGATGGGACTGCCCAGAAGCAATGAGCAGGGCTTGTCCCACCACACACATACACATCTACAGGGTTGAACTCTGTCATACCTGGAGATAAGCAGGCACTCTGGGGGACAATTCATCTTAGCATCTGAAGATCTGCTCCCCTCAAAAATGCTTGTTTCCCTCCTTCCTTCACAAAAGGAGCAGAATATCTCCAAAATGGAGATACCATGAGGTGAGAATGTTTGAGAAGAATGAAATGATCCAGGGAAGAATATTAATTTTGCTCTGTTTTGCTAGGAGAAGAAGGATAATAATCCCTTGTTCTTTTGTACTCAAAAAGGGACAAAAGTCTGCTGTTTGCTGCAATTATTCAGGGTCCAACTCTTCCCTGCTTGATGTAGCTGTTATCTCCCTGACTCAGTGCAGATATCCCAGTATAAGATCAGCAACAAAATAGGAAACCAGGCCATATATATATATATATATTTCTTTTTTTAAATAGATTAAAAAAAATAGATGAATGCAAACCCCTGCTCTCCTGGTGTTAATGGAAGGCTTCTTTATATTTGATACTGAGAAGAAAATGTGCCTAAGAGCAATTCAACCAAATGTAAATATTGCCCCCTACTACTACTGCCAAGATCAATGAGAAGCTGGATTATCTGTCTCATAAGTGCTACCATTTAAGTTAGATCAATGCTGGGTCTGGTTACATGTATGCACCTGATTTTCCAGTACTTTTATGATTTTTTTTATATGATTTCCTCTCAGTGAATGCAATGCTGATGAAAGCTCTCAAGCTGAAATCTCTGGAAACTGAAGTCACCTGTTTACTCCCAGAGCAGCCTCAAGTGTGGCATCAAGATGTCCCTGGGGCGTTTCCAGGAGATGCCCATGAGTAACTCCAGTTTGATGCCCTCTGGGCTATTGTTCAGTCTGATAAAGACACTCGTATGAGTGCAAACTGCAGGACATGTCCGTACCCCAAGGTTTCCTCATTCAGACTAATGGGCCACAGAGCACATTCTTCACTGTTCATGTAAGCTTAGGTCTTTATTGCTATGTTAATTTGTTTGATGAACACAATAAAGAAGTGGAAATTCACTTTGCATACCCACACTTTTTATTCATTTTCCACAAACATTTATAGAGGAAATATTTTTGTTTCCTCCTTCCAAGAACATTCCCAGAGAGTGAAAGTCTTGCAGCATCTACCAAGAAAGTTGCAGTCTGATCCAGAGAAGCAATTAAGCACATGCTTAAAATGATAAACTATCCCCTTGGCTGAAGTGCTCTGCTAGAACCAGAACATCTTTCTCCAGTCCTGATTTTTCATTTTGTGTTTATAAATCATCATAGTAATGGAAGACAAGGCAGTGACACAGGGTAGGCTTATACCACAAGTGCAGAAACATCTCACCCACACAGCTAACCCCAGGACTACCTAGCTGGGGCCTTGAAGTAAATTTGTGTTTTACATCACTTCCAGATCCAAACTCTCGCATTCACCTAGTACTGCCCCATCTGGGCCTCCGGCTGGAGTTGGTGATCTTGCCCAAACACCTCTGCATGGCGCAGATCCCATGCACGTGCCCACAAGCTTCCTACAACACCAGGGCTTTCCAGGGGGTTTCCTACACCCGGTTTTCCTTCCCCTGAGGGAGATCAGCACCATTTTTGGGGGAAAATGTTCATGTGTCCAGGCCCCTACAGCTCAGGCATGGTCACAGCAACATTTCAGAGCAGCTTGGGATGGAGTCAGCAGTGCCAAAGCCCTGCAGGAAATCTGCACTACGTGGAGCAAAAATGGTTCAGGACACCCTGAGAAGCCTTGAAGCAATATGACATTTTGTCAAATTTAATTCAATTCCACATATTTTGCCAGCTCTTTCCAAACTTCGTTGTCCTACGAATTTGGCACCTCTTCCTTGTCTACCCTTACAAAACAGGATCAGCTTTCAAAGAGAAATGTGCCCAAGCAAAATCTGTATCTTCCTTGCCAGCAATTATGGGAACATTTTCCATCTCCTTTGCCTTTCTCTAAGAGTCTTCTCCCTCCCATTTGGAATAGCCTTTTATGACTTTCTGGATCTCCTCCAGAAGGACATTCTACCTAAGGAATTTCCTCAAGTTTCTCTTTTGGAAGCTGAATCTCCTTCCAGAAAATGACCACAGTTTGGAAAATGAGTTTTTACTTGCTGCTGAGGCAAAATATCCCTCATAACAGTGGTGAAAAGGTGGCATCTCTGATGAGGGTAAAAGAACCAAATAACTCTCATACAGTCCAATAGTAACTGAAGGAGCAGTGGGCTATATAAGTGAGCTGTCACAGGTGCATTCATACCTTGCCACCTGCTCAAGAGAATCTGAACTGGCAAGTTGTGTTGCCTAAATTCAGAACTGCTAAGACTTAAAGGAAATTTTTCTCAGGCTCGTGTTGTCTGTGTGTTTGTCCTGAGAAGCTGAGAACTAGGACCACTGTTGTCACAGTATAGGAGCAACTCTGAAAATTCAGTGAGCCAATAGTCTTGCAATAGCTTGCATTTTTAGTGCTTTTTGTTGCAGAGTTGTTTTTTTTCACATCTCATCAGTGAAGGGATTAGGTGGGGTGAGGGAAGAGATAACTATCCAAGCAAGTAAGAATAAACTTCTGTGAGTCATCACTTGTCTTAACAGACCAGTCCTGAGAGCAAAGAGTGCTACAGAAATGTCTATTTTAGTCAAAAAAAAAAAAAGAAAAAAGTTTGGAGAAGTGAACATTTCTGCACAGATTGTCACTACTTTGTGAATACTCACTGAAAAAGCCATGAATCTGGTACAGCTCTACAGCAGACAACTTTGGAGGAAAGCTTATTCTCCGGCCGTGAATTATGCACAGATAATTATACTGTTCTTTTTTGGCAGCCCACTCTGTGGTTCCCATCTTGGCACATCGTCTTCTGTTCCAAGTTGTACACCCATTAGCTCAAGCCTGAGAGCCCTTCCCCAGGTCACATGCACAACACCCTCTGAAGGAGTGGAACCATGATGACAATTTGTCAGATATGATAACTAACAAATTAGTGCCTCGCATCACCGTCAATGTTTGGGGTTTCTGATACAGTGCATGTAGAGCTATTCATTAGGCATGTTTGACAGAGGGTGGGAGTGGAGAGGTTGTTTTGTCTTCCTTCACTTTTAATTCTGACAATTGCAAATACGCTGCAGGCTCCTCAGCTCAAACACTCATTGCACTATCCTAGCTAAATCCTAGTGAGGAGAAGAAATGAGCTCTCTTGGGTGACCACTCCAGTGTGTAGGAGTGAAGCATCCTTTTCATATTCTGTCAGTGCTACAGTAAAAGCAAAAATCTTTCAAAACATCCTTCATGTATATATTCAGATTCCTCATACTTTTATTCCACTTTAGGAACATAAGATCATTGGAAACGTCCTAGTTCTAACAAGTATTGTGGAAATACATTGTCAAAGCCTTTTAAAACGTTCCCTTAGATACCTCATCTTAAGAGGCAGCTGAGCTCTCCGCAGCTGTGAGGTACCCTAGTTAGCTACAACTGCTACAATTTGTTGCAGCTCAGCCTCCTGGAATAATTCCTGTCAATGAATCATTATGGATTAGGCCATACTTAAAAGGTTAATTTATATACAACTGCTGGAGCTTGTATTGACCCTTCTTACACTGGTCTAAGGCACTGAATGTTTTATTGCCTCTCTGTATAAACAAAAGTTCCAGATAACTGCATATCCTTGACAAGATGTTCTTAACTCTTTCAGCGATGGGCAGCCTTTCTGAGGCAGCCCCGCTCGTGAGGATGCCAGGAACAGTGCATTAGGGGACATATCCACACCTGCCATTTGAGGTTCCTCTCTGCTTGCAAAGATTGTCCAATTACACCACGGCAATGCCAAACTGGATTTTGTAGTTATGCATCCCTGATAAAAATATAAGAAAGGAAAAATGTGCAGGGAGAGAGAAAATCTTTCATTAGATGAAATGATGTGATTTGAGGGATATGCTTATTGTTCATTGCTTTTGCTTCTGCCTGGAGGAAGGAGTTATGTGCCTGGAAGGTTGTCCATCTCTTTCTAAGACTATCACCTTTCTAATAAAAATATGATTCATCCTTACAAACACCACGTCACCTGGTGCACGGCTTAATCATAGCACAAGTAGGTATTAGAGTGTTATTCATGAATAAAGTTAACATATGTCATGGTCATTTCTCCACACCACAGCCACAAAATGACACGGAGTGTTCAGGTACCCAAGGTATGCTTTAATCCCCCATCATATATGGTGCTAGTATGGCTTGGGAAAACAGTAAAAACACACTGCAATAAAAGCTCAACGGTGGTTTAAATGTCTGCAGTTGCTCTGTACGGTAGAGATTGTGTTTGCAATCCTTCATGGCCCAACCATATGTTATGGGAACACAGGCTGATCTCAGCCATCTTCTCTGTGCGTCAGCTGCTACTGCGCTGCAACCTGATCCTCCCCACAGAAACTCCTGTTGGTACTGCAGCCAGGACCTCCGCCATCCTGAAACAATTGTGGTGGAAAAATCAGATGAGAGACTCCCTGGGCTACACTCATGGTGGGACAAAGACACAGTATTTCAGGTTTCCAAATGCTCAGATGCCTACTGGAACCTGCAACCACATCCCGGCTGGAGTACACCTCGTTGTAACAGCTGTATTGCAGCTCTTTGTGCTACACGGATCAGGACTCTGGCACACCACAGACATCGTGTGCCTCACACACCACCTGACTTCACTGTATGTGTCGCGCCCATCCACCACGCGTGCTCTCAGCCATCTGTTACTCAGGTATCCACTACCCATGTGTGATGCCATGCTCCTTGCTGCTGCTCCTCTTCCCAAGGTTTGAGAGGGAAAGACATGGTATGCAATTCCTATGTCTTTCAAAATGGAGATCTAGCCCTTCTGGAGCCATTTCAGACCACTTTTGTCAGATATGTTTTCCATCAACTCTTCCTTCGGACATGGGCCTGGATCACAGATATGATATACAACTTTTTCTCAACTTAGGATATTTTTGACTGGAAAAAGCCATCATCCACTCTTCCCACAGGGATACCAGCCATTGCGGTGTCAGGGCACAGTGACTCTTGTTGCTGCCATGGGCTGTGTGGCTATAGCTGGGTACTGACATCCCTGAACTCCTCTGAGACATGTCTCAGGGCTAGTCCGAGGAACTTGTAAGCCAATCTGTATCCATCTCGGTGTATCTGGGCACGGCCACCACAGGCAGCCCTGGTTCCTGGGATGGCTGCGAACGTGCACAGCCATCTGCACAAGTGCAGCTCAGAGCTAAGACCAAAATACTCTTAACAGACAACACCTTGGTCTGGTCAGCTTAAACTGAGCTACCTTATCTGTAGTCATAAACCCTACCCTCACATATCTAACAGTAGTCTTGCCTTCACCCAAGACAGTAGAGCATTGTTCTCCTCCAGATATGTAGGATATAAGCAAGACCTCTGTCTCCCCTTCCCACGTACCCAGAAAGCACAAGCATACAGGGCCCTGCTGTAAGATATAAACACCATCCTTCACACAGAAGTTTGAGGGCCTATCCTATTTCCTCCACAAACACACTGAAGATATAGAAAAGATTTTGGTTTCTCCCAAACAAATATTTTTTCACAAGTCTCACACTAAGAAGTTCCCCTCCTTCATCTGTGAGATTACCAGAGAGACAAGAGAACTTCTCTGCAAAAGCCACACATCAGTCCTATGCAGTGGAAGGCGTCTGTTAAGTCAAACTTCCCCAGGTAGGTTATTATAACTTGTCACAGGAGGGTGATGGAACAAGCAAGCACAAAAGTGCCTCCTGACCCTGCTCCATTTCCCACATTTCCTGCTCTGGGTGGTGAGGACATCAAATGTCCTTTGGGGTGACTTTTGCTTTGGAAGGGTTCACTCACTGCTTATTGCCATGTCCATGCCCAGCTCTTGGCTGCCAGGGAGTGATCTGTGATACAGTGGGTTGTTCTTGCTGAAAGTAGAGCTATTCCTACTAGAGAAAGAAAATGGGCATAACTCCTGTCCCACCAAAGTAGATAACGATCCGTTACTGTTTGAAATTGGGGGCAGATTTACAAACATAAAGCAGGTCAGGCTCATAAAAGCCATGTGGAGAGAAGAAAATCTCCTCCCATATCCCCTGGACAGAGATGCAACAAAGAAGGGGAGGCTTGCTTTCCTCTCACCCTACTGTCTGAGCTCAAGGGCAGGTCTGCCCTGAGAAAGGCCCAATCCACCATGCTCTGTTCTCAGCAGTGAGTAAGATGTCTGTTGCAGAAGCTCTTCCGCTTGCTGTAGATAATAAAATATTTATTTGTCCAGAGACTTGGACCTCTCTCTTCCTTATTTCACATTACTGTGCTAATTTCTGGCAGTAGATTCAGTCTCTCCCCCCCTCACTGGTGTGCAAGTGCTCTCCTCTTCAGGTTCAGTGGATATTTATTTTTCATATAAAGTAGACTAACTGGAAGACCAGAGTATCTGATTACTTGGGGGCAGAGCATGATGCTGAGGTGATGTGCAGCAGGCAGGTAAAGAGTTTAAAAGGTGGTCTCCACTTCCTATTTCAAATGGTGTGGTTTCCAATTGGGTACAACAAGATACCTTCATGTCTTTGCGGTTTTATTGAGCCCAAATTCAGTGGACACCTAAATAGTTTCAAATGCAACTGTGCTTCTCTAAAGGGATTTCCTCTAATATAAAGCTTACTCCTCTGATGGAACTGAAGTCACATTTGGCTAGTATCCAATTTATTTCCTTAAAAATGGCATGGGGTTTCCAGATGATGAAAGTCCAAAGACACCTCCACTTCCTTACCTCTCTTGGCTTGGATGATGCCACTTTTCAAAACAGAAATTTCTAGCACATTTTTTATTCTGACACTGACCTCTTTCTGGGGAATTGCATCTTTTTTTTTTTTTTTTTTTTTTTTTTTTTATTTTTTTTTTTTTTAAATTTTTTTTTTTTTTGAGAATTTCTGTCATTTGAAATCTTGAGTCCAAGGTTAGCACAAAAAGGAGTTCTCCACGACCTTTCTGAAATTGGTTTGCATTAGTGGACTTGAAAATAAACAGAAATCTCAACTGTGTCATGAATGCTGTACTCTCCTTCACAACCAATAATCTTAGAAAGTCTCATGGGACCACTTGCATGAGTAGAAAATTACAAATGCAAACCAGAAGAACACAATTCGTCCCCTAGAAGATCTTTCAAACTTCAGGAGAGGACAACTCCAACCCTTTATCACCCTTCCCCCTCAAAAAATCTACCATTGTAACTACCTTGAAAGTTGGCTGTACCTAGAATGCTACTGAGAGCATTTTTCCAACATTGCAAAAAAATTGTCATGACAACATATTATTAATAACTAGACCTGCTGCTGTTCTTCCTCTGTGGCACCAAAATGCTAGAAACTACTTAAAGCAGAAAAGATAATAATCTGTTTAATAAACATGTTTGATTGTGGAAGACAGAAGCTTTTCTAGTTGAAGAATCACCTAATCTGTTTTTAAAAACAAAGAACAACCAGGGAAATCTACAAACTTTTGGAAATCAAGTTCATTATTTTTGTCAAATATTTGTTGTTGTTTGTTTGTTTTTGATGATTTGTAAATGGGAGAAAGCATATATATTCAATAATTTATGTTTATTTTTTGCAGTATGCCTACAGTATGCCTCTGATCAGGGTGGACCAGGGCGTCAGTTCCTGGGCCAGGTTGTGAAGACTATGTGGTTTGGGTGACCGGATGCTTCAACAGCTTAGCAATGAGAATTAGTGATGCATCTTACTTTGGTTACTGATTCCAGCACAGCCCTGGCCGTAACTGTCCAACTCTGATGGCTGCAAACTGATTGCTGTCTCAGAGATGACTAACACTATGACTGGCTTAGATAAAGCTCCAGTAACCAGTATAGTTGCATGGTGCTTATTTTCAGTGCAGACCAGCAAAACCGTGACTATAGTTAATGACTGACCACTTATGCAAATCTTACCTAATCTCAATTTCTGCTCCAGGAAGTGTGCTGATGGCCACCTGTGAATAGCTGCAACCTCTAATGTACACAGGTCGTGAGGGCACTGCCTCCTGCGTAAGCATCTCTATTGCAAACCTGGTAGCTGCAGCGGTCAGGCTGGGCTCACACGGAGAGGGGCTCTTCTGCCCCCACCAGGCACCCTTTCAGAATAGGACTGAAGCATACTGGCAGGGTGTGAGACAGCAGTTTGCAGTTACCGTTCAACCTGCACCTATGTTGTGGCTGAATATATGCCCCCAGGTCTACAGAGAGCAATACACAGCCTTTCTTTAAAAAATATGTTATATTGGAAAGGGTTCAGTGTACTACAAAGCCAGTAACTGGGTGTGTCTGTTGAAACTCTGAGTCATTTCTCAAGTCCACTCCAAAGCCAAGTCATTTGAGTCCTAACGGGCAAAAGAGCAGTTAAGCAATTACTGCAGCACTTCAGTCCACACTGCTGATAAAAGAGAAGGTCTCAGGTTGTCAAAGCTCAGAGAAATGACTGTCCCCATTTTGATACTAACCAACCGGGCTAAGGTTTTGATTCACGTCCTTGTCAATTTTGCTGCTACAGGATGTTAAATAAAATTGGATACAGATTCCTTCCAATCAAGCCACTTTATAATTATTGGTCAAAAGTTACAATGCCAGACACATTTATTGTTGGTTATCTCAGTAATCTTTAACCTTCCATGGCAAAAGATCTCCAAAGAGAAATAGAAAACAAACAAGGGTTGGGCATTAAAACATAATGACTCAACTGAACCTGAGCTAGCTTAAGGCACTATTTTATCTTCTTTTGTTTTTAATGTCCCTCCAAGCTTGTAAAGCAAGCTTGACATCTGTATCAGGGTACAAGAGGTGTTAGCTTTATAGTGATTTTGTTCATGGAGCATCTGTGAAAGCATTAGGTTCTCTGAAATTCATGGGTCTGGTCCATCAAAAACAAAAACATCCCCTACTGCCATAGTATCTTCACACATTGCTTAAAAGTCTGGTTTGAGCAGAAGATGTTCATTAAGTCTGTGCATAAGTTCCAGCCTCTTTGTTAGGTACTGAAAGGGTAGATACTTCAAATACCGTGCAAAAAGCTCTGAAAAAGTGCATATCACTGTGCTGAATTCATATGCCACTTGTTATTATGTGCACCAGAGCACATAAGGTATGTCCAGAGAGAGATCATTCACCTATTCTTTAAATATGCAAACTGAATCATGAAATGTCACTGGTACAAACAGAACTAGACAGCATTTCAGTCAGCAAGGCAGATGAGTTTGAGTTTAAAGCTCTAAGGAGACTTGGGTTCAAGCCTTAGCAATGACTTTCTGTTTGACCACATGCCAATTAATTACTCAGATAATCTTTGCAAAGTGATGTGAGATCTTTGATTAAAAGATAGTATAAGAGCAAGGTGATATAAACTTCCGGTGCTCCATGGTGTCTGCAAACACAGTACTGAAAAAAAGAGCTGCATGAAACATTATGATTTCATTTCACAGGAATTCATTTCAGTATGGTCTGCAAAGGAATTACACACCCATATGTTATTTTTAATTTGGGGGTTCAAAATATCCAGCTTTGTCCCTAACATTACAATAATCAGTGGCATTACTGAGACACTTTCAAAGAAGTTGCTCAAACCCTTGATGAACTGAGTCTATGGTTCATAAATTTGTAGGAACAGAGAGAATGTTATTTGTGTTTTTTCTATTTCCCCTTTTTTTTTTTTTTCCCCCGGGAATGAATCACCTACTTTCACCTGGTTTTGAATTGACACCATGAGAGAGTACTTTTGGCAGGTTTTTTAATCCATACCTGTGAGTCCTCCTATCTCCTAAATACTGTGGAAATAGCTTTAGAAATTCTGGCAGATTAGAGAGAGAAAGAGAGAAAAGGAGAGCGCAAGGGAAAGAAAGAGAGAAATTTCTCAAAGGGCTAGCAAATCTCAGTAACCTTTTGACAAACGTGGTCTGAGTTCCAAGTTTGTGATGAAACCTGAAGCCAGGCAAGTTTCCTGTGATTTGGGGCTCTGCTATGAACATTTTGCACAGCTCCAGCTAAAAGGATCTGTCCTGCTGTGCTGCACTCTGTGCCCTGTGTGCAGTGCATTTGTCACTGTGCAGAACAGAGGAGGGGAGTACAGATCAAAGGCAGCAGAGAAAGATGGGCTCAGCAGCATCCAAGCATCAAGGTGCCCCTTAAAGTTTTTGTGTTTTTCTGTTTGTTGTTAAATATTTTTTATTTGGGTGCAGATGGGGGAAAGATGTGGAGAAGAATCTGCAGTCCTCTAGTTCTGTGTTTTGCTGGTCTTTTCTGTCCCTTGCATGCTATGCTTCAGTTAATGCCCTAGTGACAATAAAGAAGCATATTTGTGATCTTCACGTACAGAAAATCAATCTGATTCCTTTCTGGATAAACTCTTTCTTCCAGAGCAGGCCAGCTCCAGAAGCCCATTTCCAAAACGGTGTTTGTGGTGCTGAAAAGGATTATTTTCCATTGCCATGCTTATGTGCAGAGATCGTCAGGCAATCAGAAGCATCACCTGCAAATCTTCCTGACAGTACAATTTTGCCTGTAGCTATAAGGTTCAGTCATACACAACACATCTTCCTTCTAGTCTCTTTGCTCTTAGAACAGTGCTGGGCACATTTTCTGTTTGCATTATGCTTAATTCATAGACTCAGCATTTGGCATTGTTTGTAAGTCTATCATTATCTTTGTTCATATTGACATCAAAAGCTTTCCTTCGTGTGTGTGTGTCTATGAGCTCGGTGGAGCCTCTCTATCAATCAAGCAAGCAAGCAGGCAATCAATCAACGTACAAGTATCTGAAGCTGCTAAATACAACAAGCAAGCATGTCAGGCAGATACCTGGGTTCTAATTAGTACTAGGTATTATTCTAATTTCTCTGACTTGTTCTGTACTTTGTAGGACCTGGGGAAGTACTTTGTCATTAACATGTCAATAAAGCAATACAAATGAGGCTGGAGGGAGATATCAGATCCCAGCACCACAATGTCAGCCCCAGTCTCTGATGCATTCTTCTACTGGGGGGCAGGAGGGGGGACACACTTTCAGACGTAGTTGATCAAAGAAATATCATATACAATAGATTTTCTTTTCTTCACTCTAGTGGCTGGGTGGCCCATTGCGATTGATTGAATTTTATGAATTAAGTGAATAAGTGAACACACAATGACAAGGAGGTTGTATTACAAAAGCTAGGATGCCGGATTCTGCATCCCTTAAGCCGGTGTCAGTTGGGAATAATTCCACTGGCAGGAATGGAGTTACCCTAGGTTTCTTCTGAGGCAGCTTGGGTCTGGCCTGCTTTGTTTTTTGATGGCCGTAATTTAGTTTAATTATTTATGCTAAGACTTCATGTCATACTTTAAATGTACTATGATATATTTTCTCAAGGTGGAGAAAATTTAGTAATATAGGTCATTACTGCAACATTAACACTATTGAATCTTTGGAGAGATGAGAGCCCACTGCTGATGGTGTGAAAATGATGAGGTATGTAGATTAGCATCAAGCAGAAGAAAAATATTCTACTGTAAAAGCAGGAGAAAACAATTCCTTTTAACATCTAGTAATATTTACAAATATCAAAATCACTTTTGTGTGTGTGTGTGGTATTTGTAAAGTAGAACTAAAAATAAGGAAAAAAAGTTTAAAGATCCTGAAAATATATGTTTGGAATTAAAAGAATTCATCTAAAAACTCTTTTCATTACAATGTTCTTTCCCCTGCCCCCTGAAAATTTCTCCATTTCATTGATGACAATGATGAAAAGCAAAAGAATATTAGAAATAAGAGCTTTGATGACTCTAGAGTCTGGGTAAGCAAAATGATTTTGCTTGGTAGATTATAAATCTTTATTCTTAGGTGGTTGCATAACACAAGTAACTTTAAGGAAGAGCTGCTCTGTTCATGAGATTTAGGGATTGTTTAAAGCATGAATGAACTGCTGCCATCTTCTGACTTTTCTGAGTTCTGCAAATTAAAAGACAACTTCCTAGTGTAATCAAGTGCCCCGAGGAAAACAGTTGTAGTGTTAGAACTTAGAGGCACAGAGGACTTTTAAAATAATTTTTAAAGATGATGGTGTTTTTTACAAGTATTAAAAAA
>VXAA01006731.1:39239-104381 GCA_013399115.1 Anseranas semipalmata | reverse complement strand
TAAATTAAACATTAAACTTCTGCCTCAGAAAATCTAAATTTAAGCAAAAAAATTTCACATGGCTCCTCAGCTTTACAAGACACCCAAGCTGAAGTCTTACTTCTGAACATCCTTAGCCTTGGGGGCAGTTGAAATGCAGAGCCAAATTCTGCAGTGCAAGCCCTTTTGAGTATCACTGTCCACTTATTTGTTTATTTATTTATTTTGCATGCAATGTTTTTGCACATAGAGGCTGGATTCCTATTCAGTTTGTTTATCAGTCTTTCATCTACCATCAGAGGACTACAGGGCTGTGCTAAATTTGATAGTTATTACCTAGAAAGAAAGACATTATGGGTTACTTTCAGTGAAATATGGTGCGGCCTGGCATATTAGCTGCTGTTGGATTTGCTCATCCTCCTGTCTGGACCCTGCTCAGGTAGGATTTTCTGAAGAAAGACTCTAGGCTGAGTCTGAAGACTGACTATTCACATGGTTCAGGGGGAGGTGTGAGGATATTCTCCTGGGAGAAATATGGTTTTGAGAAAGAAACTTCAGGTCCAATGATAGGACATTTTTGGCTGCCACCTCTCAGTTGTGCTCAACACCAGCCACTCACAATGTTCATGGCTGATTTTGGAAAGGTCTCTGTACTCAGCCAATAGGTCTGGGTATCTGGACACTGATTTTGGTACCAGATGGGGGTAAGCCCCACTGGGAGGACCCTCCTATCGCACTCCATCAGCAGAGCCACCCATCCAGGGCAAGTGTACCCCCAAAGCCATTATCTGACTGAGAAACAGCCCCATTTCAAGCAAGCTCCCCCTGAACTCCTTTTCAGCATGCATCCAAAAGGGAGCTGGTCTGTATAATTTAACAAACCCAGAAATTCAGTCAGATTGTGCACATAGTCACAAGGAGTAAATTAGGCTCCAAGAATCAAACATTTCCTGGTCAGAGAGCCTTCCTCTACTTCCCTAGATGTCTCTCTTCCCTCTTTAATCTCTTTGGCTTTGAGGAAGAAGAACAGGTTGACACTGGTGTTCTGATCTGCAAATCCATACAAAAGAGTCAAGGCACGTAAGATAGCTCTTTGCTCTTTTAGTCCTTCACAACGTTCTTCTTTGTTTAGTAGCAGCTGCCCAAATCATACAAAGAGACAACGTGGCTTTCAGTGAGACTCTCATACCCACCCTGGTGCATATTCCCAGGATGGAAATGGAAAATTCCCTTTGCCGTATGAATAGGCAGGTAGACCAGGCACCAGAGGAAGTACGGAACCGAGGTGTCCAAGGGTACTTCTGGCAGGGCAGGGAGAAACCCCAGGCCAGACAGTGCCTCTGAGTGTGGAGCTTCTCCTGGTCACAACTGCAGGCAGCTCCTTTTTCTGGCGGGGTGGCAAAGTCCCAAAGCCTCCTGAGATGCACCTCCTCTCCCAGCAGCATCTGCCCCTGTCAGGCCAGACCTGGCTCTAAGTCTCAGCTACCCACCCTCCCATTTGCCCCTCACTTCAGTTAAAAATGAGCAAAGTGCTATCCATTGTGCCTTTGTGCGGGTGGCTAGGAGCCCCTCGAGGCGTGGTGACCTGCTCTCACCCTGGCAGCCTGCACCATCATGCCTACACAGTATTTACAGCTCTCTGGTGCCGGCCCCACTGCCAGCTGTGAGAGTGCCAACATACTTCCTTTCTATTGCCTGTGGAGAGCCACGAGACGAGAAGGCTTCTGCCTGTGTGCTGAACCGGTGCTGGCTTATGAAGCATATTTAACATCCAAAGGCCAGCTGTGCTCTGTTCCATCCCTGAAATCTCGAGCCGGTGAATAAAATGAATGAAATGTAAGTACTGCTTTATTAGCTTCTTTTATGTAGTCACCTCAGGCTGCACAGGTGTGCTAGGAGCTGTTGGGATGTTAGATGTATGCGCTCAGTACGTGGTTAAACGATGCGGAGGCATTTCATCTCGGAAGCACCCGGTGAGGAAGAGAAGAGCTCCCCAGGGGCCAGGCTGGAAGTCCATTTGCCTGTTCAGAGACCGCTGACCTGGGGCTTTATGAGATATTAGGCTGAAATATTGACCGCATATGGTTGTCAAAAGTACCCTCTCCTTAGCCCTGGCTAAATTCCAGTGTGGGTAAATATATTTTACAAACTCATGTTCTTCCCGTATGTTCCAAGAGAATATACTATTTTCTTCTTCCTGTCTTAAACTACTGGCAGTTCTGCCTGAAACACCTGTACTCTCCCATCCCAGGGATGCCTGCAGCTTTTCTGTTCAGCTTCTCTGTTTGGAAAGACCTTCCAAATAACTTAGCAGGTTTCCACATTATCTTTGGTTAGGAAAGGCATTTCTGCCATGCTATAAATCCTAACCCCAAGATGGTTCTGGGGAGAATTTCTTGTTATTAGATGATACTGCTAAGGGATGAGAGTGACAGTTTTTCCATATGCTCTGTTTTTTTCCTCTATTTTGTGCCATTAAACTGGAGATCCAACTTTTTGTCATTCTCCCCAGGAACATACACTGCTGCAGTCATCTCCACAGTTTCAGAAAGTGCCTTCTTGCTTGATGAGGAAAGCTCAGATTCCCTAGGACACCCTTGAAAATTTGTCTCTACTTGTCCAAGAAATTTAGCTTCCATGATACATCCTGCTGTTATTGACTATGAAGCAAAAGAAACCAAGAGTTTAGAACCAAAATACATTTTTTTTCCCCCAGCCTGACAAGGGTTTACTGCAAAATGTTTCGAACTATGCTCATTTCATTAATAAATTGACCCTTCCTCAAGAAATCTGACAAGATCTTCTGGTGATTTACAGCCCTCATTTGTAGACATACAAACTCTGGCCTCTGCAACTAAGGACTAGCTGTACAACCTTGCATGTTAGAGCTTCTGCACTTACAGCCTGCACCAGTGACTGAGCTTGGCACAACATCTGATTACTTAGTCCAACAAAGCCTGTATAAGGCAGAGACCCAGGAGCCCAAGGTGGCCACAGGTCTCAGCTGGGCCAGTTCAGAAGCAGATGATGCCTGGGAGAGTACAGCAACACTTCCAATGGTTACAAGTCCCAGCTTTGCTTTCCTTGTTCTCATCTCCAAGAGTAATTCCAATCCCAGGACAAGTTCTTTTCCCCAGTGAAGACAACAAAATTTAAATAGCTCTCAGCTTCACCTGTTATGCTTTCCTATGAAACTCCTATTCCTGTTCACCTGGGGGGGGGGTGGAATCTACTTCCTCTTCTACAAATGAAAAATGGTTGGTCTTTAATAAAGACCAAGCCTGATTCAAGCTTGGGACAGTTTGGGCACTTGGGGTCCTGCTGTTGGGAAGCAGGAGTGAAAAGCTGCAGGAGTGAAAAGTTGCATGATCTCTCTGTCCCAGCTCCAGACTGACAGAAACTTCAACAGGAGAAAGACTTCTGCCTCAATGTGGTTTGCAAGTAAGGGTGAGAGGTAAAACGGACAGCTTCAATTGCATAGACCTTCAGTACAAAAATTCAACTGGTGACAATTTAGGAATTATTATGAATAAATACTGACTCAGAATTGTCAAAGTAGTAAAAGTGGAGTTTCAATTGGTTATTCTGGAGATTCAGTTGCTTATTCTATTCCTTGAGAAAATCTTTTACTGAACGGGAGGTTAACTTACTTGTGATTGAATAACCCTGCGCTGATATATATATCTCTGTGTGTATACTATAAATAAGCACCTTGAAGATTAGTATGTGTTTCTTTTTCCAGAAGATATTCCACAGTTGATGTCTCTTTTCACAAATCCCACCTACACCATAGTGTCACTCACTTATTTACCTCCATTTGGAATAAATGTATACTTGGAATATCTTAAAACATAGCTTACACACAAGGTTGTCCTGCAGAGACATACTGAAACTTAATTGCAATAATTTGGGTTCTATGACTGCAACTCAATTTGTATGTTAAAGCAGGTGGAAAGGAAATCCACACTACCAAGCACAAAGTGCTCTACCAGAATTGGCTTGAACCTACATGATGAAGTGTCAGTGTTAGAAGCGTGATGAGTTAAATTTAATTCTTATCTTTGAAATCCAGAAAAAAAATAGGCTTTGCACACTCTTACTTTCCATGTAAGTAAATAGAAGTGCATTAAGGTTGTGACTAACATCTCTCATGGACAGTTTGCTCCAGAATGAATTGGGCTTGTCCTATTGTTTCTTACTCAAGGATCTTTTCCTTCTTATGCTTTCCTTCTTATTAAGAGGACAACAAAGAGTTGCATGGTACCCTGGCAGCAAAGGACCATGTAGATTACGATGGTCTTGGCTTTATCTTCCATGGTCTTGCTCCGCCCTGGTTCAGTCCACTTTCAGTCTTACAACAGCATAAGCCATGGAGCCCAGGGCTCAGAGTTGTCAGCCAGTATAAAGACTGGCTAGGAGGATGAAATGATGATCTGGATTTTGGGAGGAGCAATTATTTGGGAAAATAGCTAAGACTTGACTGATGCCTCGATGTTTAGTCAGTAGAAAACTAAAGATCATAGGGGACATCATGTATTTTTGATAATCTGTGCACTGCTGTAGAGTTTTATACCAACTGCATTGTCTTCATTGGGCTTTTAACTAGACCCAGGCTGCATATTATAAATTGATTACTCAAAGGACACTGGGAAGGCTGTAAACATCATGAGTGGTAACCTTGGGCCAGCAAACACACATGCAGTTCTCTAGCTTTCTCTGGAGTTTCACAGTCCTCTGGGTGGGCAAAGTGATCTGCTTACCAATGACCCCAAACAGATTGTGAAAAGAAACAATAGGACTGAAATGCTTTGTGCACACGGGAAATAATTAAGACATTAAAAAATTGTTCTCTATGTGTTATGTGAGAATGATGCCTCCCCCTCACTTTCCAGTGCACTGGGGAGATAGTAGCTGTAAGAGAAAGCCAATGGGTTTTTTGTTTGTGTGTTTGCTTTCAAATTGCAGTCTGAAATGTTTATTTAATTAAATCCAAAGGAAAGAAGTTGCATTATTGATTTCCCCATAGATGTTTCTGGTTGATACAAAAGCAGTACAAGCCTCTTGACCTCTTCAGAGGCTAACTTCAGGCACCTTCCCTGTGGCTTCTTCTTATATTGCTGGACACAGACGCAAGCTATGAAGTAGATATCAAAAAGTTGCGGAGCTCTAAATATTCTTCTCTATCCTAGCACATGGGCGAATAGCAGCATGAACTGATGGCTATAACAAACCCTAAATCCAAGCAAATGTATGAATACAGCACAGAAACTTTCAGCAGTTTCCTGTCTGCCCCACATACTGCCACCTGCTCTGTCTGTCCCTGAAGGCATCACCACCCTGTGCCTGGTGTTTGGGTTTTGTCCGGTAAATGTCTTTTAATTATTTTTTCTGAATCTCTCTCCTGATCCTGACCCGTGCTGGAGGGACAGAGCTGTAAAATGAGTGAGTCTCAGTGCCAGAAAATCATCTGAGAAACAACTGTTCTTACAGCACTTCAGACAGGATAAAAAGCAGAAAAAACGCCGATATTTTCAGATTAATTTTGCAGTCCCTGTTGTTGCAGGCCAAAGTTACTTGGGCAGCCCACATAGCCATCTGTACCTCAGAGCGCTTACCTGAACTGAACCGCCACTTTTTTTTAATTTTATTTCAGGCTCTTGATTAGCTTTGAACAGAGCTTTGTCAGATTTAGGCAGGATAGGCAAGGACACAGCTGTTGGCCGAGTCTGTCTCCACCACCTTTAAAAGACGGGATGAACCTGTCATGGTCTGGTTTGCCTCAACGTATCCTGTGGCAGTTATTTTAGTCCTGTTGCCTTTGACCCTCTGACAGCGACTCCAGCTCCTGGTTATTGCCAAACGGGAATTATAAATTAGTCATTGGAAACCCAGAGACAATGATTGTTTTGTAAAGAATCAGCACCGTGACTACATGTTTGCACACATGCTTGCGATTTTGCAGTGAAAGCTTTTTTGGTCCATTATTCCTATGGACTATGAACTCCAGTTGTTGAAGAATCTCTTAAAGATGTGAAACTAATCTTCCAGAAACCTACTCTGTAGCCTGCTGTATTAGAAGGGAATTTACAGAGGAATATGTTAGAAGATCTTACAACCAGCATTGACTCGCAAGGAATCAGGCTTTAAAAGCAAAACTATTGTTTAATGCTGCCAAAATTCATTCATTCTTGCAAAGCCTCAGATTTTCTTGCTGCAGCACATTCATTCTTAAATGTCAGACTCCATGTACACAGCCCAATTTGGTATTTATATGAAGAACACTGCAAACCAATGCTCCTTAATATAGTTGCAGCCTTGTGATGGGATTATTTCCCTTGTGAAAAAGCAGGATATTAAGTCCATTAAAAGACACATGAAGTAAAGCAGGTGCACAGCAATTTTGCAAGACTGAGGGAAAAATGATACCTTGATATGCTGAGTTGAGGCCTTTTGTAATTTTTGACAGTTTACATTTCTGAGATATTTGGTAAAAAGCATCTTTGGTTAGCACCACTGGAGCAAATTCAACTCTCAGCAGTGTGGGTGTAGATCTGGAGTAATTCCATCCTGAACAACGGAGCTACTTCAGATGTACTCTAGACCCACTGTCACACAGGTGACACGATGGAACAAGACTGAGAGGAATCCAGCTCATGAAATTGTGATTGCCAATGGCTGGAGCATTGCTTATGCTTATCCCCAAGGGAATCGCAACTGGTGAGGTGAGGGACCCACCCTCTGAAAGGAAAGCACCTTATTTCAAACTCACCTTGTAAGAAACAATCTGAAATAGAGACCTTATGCAGAGCCATACAAGACTTTGAGCCCAAAGGGGGCTTGTGCCACTGGTCCCACTCTGCCTGGTGGGGAACTGAGGCACGCAGACAGAAGTTGCTCCAGGACAATGGAAAGCCACAAGCAAAGGGAGGACCAGAGTCTGAGTGGAGGGTGAGGCCGGTGCATTAGCTGTATTGGAAGGAAACACTGAGATAGATGTGTACAAAACAATTGGCTGGGCTTTTGCATATGGTTGGGCAAACTCTTTGCAGGACAGGAAGAGTGTATGTGTGTGGGTATCAAGAAATGATTGTTTTATGTGTTTCCCAACCTCAAAATTCATGCCAAGTTTCAGGCTGCCATTCAGCCAAGTTTCCATTCTTCTACCACCCCCTTCCCAAAACAAAGCCAGGTTGCAATAAGATGATGCAGTTTCCCACTTGCTGGGACCTGATTCTGCAAGCCCATCCACAGAGACAGCCACTGGCTTCCATGGGGGGGCCACAGAGGCAGAGTGGGTGTTCTGGGGAGGGAAGGAAGGCAAGGGGAGGAGGCGTCCTCAGCTCAAAGGTGCTGCCATGCTTAGGCAGCCCTACACACGAGACACAGCAGCACTTTCTAGCAGCATCCTCTCCGCCGCGCTGCCCCTTCCTGCCCTTCACTTGCAGTGGATCAGCACATCAGCCAAGCTGTGATTTTACCTTCACAGACAGGGCTGGAGTGGTGTATCGCTGTATGCCCTCTTCGGCTTGTGGCCGCTGCCTCTCCTCGCTGCCATGTTGCTAAGGCATTCATGACTCTTGTCCAAGCCTAGCAGCTGGATTTTGGCAGCCTTCCAGGCACTTCCACTAATGCAACTCGGAGCTAGCGCAGGCTTTCTCATGAGGTTCAAGATGCTGCTGGACTCAGGGATGCTCACTTTTCTCGGCTGCCTTTGTCCGAGGCTTCAGCTTTAATTCTGGGTCGTTCACATCTCTGGAGTGGTTAGAACTGGGACCTGTGTGCTTCTCCCTGATTATGTATCACACCAACATTTCATCAGAGCAAGGCGCAGCTCTGGTGATGTATGACACTAGCGCATCATCAGTCAGCCATCGCAATAATGATGCATTAGTGTAATATGCCTTCAGGATGGAGTTGTACTGATGATGTATTTTCGAAAAGATGGAGTCCCAGAGAAAAGAAACAGTCTGGAGCTAATTCAGTATGATCATGGCCACTGAGAGCATACAGTGTGCAGCTGATTGGGATAAAAAGGATGACTTTACATTACCCATTCTGACCCTGATCCTTTCTTTTTCCATTTTAATCTTTCCTCCTTCTTTCCCCCCTCCTGCTTTCTTTTCTCCTCCACTAGCACTTTTCCTCTCTTACTCTTTGTTCCTCTTTCTCTTCTTTCTTTCTTTCTTTCTTTTTTTTTTTTTCACACTGGTGACTCTCATGGCCACTGGCTTTATTCATATATTCTTGTCTCTCACAGTCTGACCTTGTGTCATGCTGTATAACTTAATATTATCCCACTAGAAACTTTTTCCCCCCTCTGAGTGAGATAATATTAAGGTGACCTGTAAGTGCAATAGATAAAAATCTCCAGGCCATCTAGGCAGTGACATTAAAAATCATCACAACCCTTAAGTGATGGAGGGGGGGAAATCTTATGGGATCTTTCCTTGGCAAAGGCAGCAAATGTGGGCTGAGGAGTGGCTACCCCTGGGATTTCTCATAGCCTTCAGCTTCTGGAAGATGAGAAGTGTGTTAACCCATTCACACAGCTAACAATATTAAAACAACAAACAGTGCTCAATCAAACCTAGCTTGTCATCTTTCATTGGATAAAAAGTAACCTTTCTAATAAGCATTTCAACTAATAAAGACTACAAAAGTAATTATGCTATTAGCTTGCTAGCCCCTGACACCCAGACATTCATTTCAAAGTAACTTTCCTGCAGTGTTTAGACCTAGACAATTGAATGACGGAAAGATATTATACCAAGACCAAACATAAATAAAATTGGCTTCAGTCTCGTCTGGAATTCAGGCTATACATGGAACTCAGATAATGCCCTCAGTCTAGTACTAACATGTTGTTAGCATCCACCTCAAGATTAGATGAATTCTAGGAATTTGATCTTTCAACACTTTCAAATGTACATTCTGTGAAATAAAGCATTTTGCAATACCTTTGATACCAAAGTGTTTTGGAATAAATATTCACCACAGAAAATGCAAAAGACCTTTTGTGACATTTAGAGTTATTTTCATTTTTTGTTATTACTTTACCACTTTATTTATTAGTACTGTTAGTTATTCAAATTACACTATGAGGCAGAGATTCCAATCAGGACATGGCAACCCACTGTGAAAGGACCAGGGTGCACACACTTAACAAAAATACAGCTCTTGCTAGGGTGCTTAATCACGACAGGGCAGGATTTTTCTTTATGTTCAGAGTGAGTTAAAATCTTCTGAAAAATGCAGGGGCTTGTAACCCTGGTGGCTGAAGTCATCTGTTTATTCATGTATAACTCAGGCACATCAGTGTGCCTCAGCACTGAGCTGAACTGACACAACAAGTGTTGATTTTCCATGTCTAGCTGGTGGCCTCTCTGCTATAAAAGCCACTAAGCAGGTCAGCTGTGGAGACATGCAGAAAATGGACGGCAGCCCCCTCTGCTCTTGTTACATAGCCTACCACGCTCACTGCAGGCAGGACCAGCAAGCAGCAACCTGCAAGCTCGATATAGTTCCACTCTTGTTGCTCCAAATTCATTTCCAGATAATCTGTTCAGGTGCAAAACTGTAGTATCATTGTGATTGATGTCTTGCTTTTCATTTATTTCTAACATGAGCTAATTCATTCTCAGCTCATCCAGTTAGAAAACCAGATATTTTTATTCCCATTTCACAGATAGGGAAATTGAAGCAAATTTAATTGACATACTCCAAGTCATAAATGGAAAGAGGAGCACAGAGTGGCTTGGAAGTAGGAGTCTGGTAATCTTAAGCACCAATTCTGCTTCAGCACTGGAAAGCCAATTCTGCATTTAGCTTTTACCCTTCTGAAACACAACTTCTAAATATCTATTCATTAAGTATCAGCATGAATAATCTTGCATTTCTTTGATGTTCTTTTCCCATAAACTGTCATGAGTTCCTCTACCAGTATTAGGTCATAAAGGTTTGGCTTGCACAATAAATGCTGCCATATATAGCTAAGAGATGATCTCTGTTGCTCTCTAGCACCAAAGCCCTAATTGGCTGGTGAGATTGATTAACATGTGAAGCAAAGCTAAGGTCTTTAATCAATCTTAGAAGTCATTTATTGAGAGTATATGACAAAGCCATAAAGGTTATTGCAAATGACATATTTTAATATTAAAAACAGAACCTTCTCCCTTTGTGGAGGTTTGAATATGCTTTTTCCCCCTGTTTATAATAAATTAAGATTAAAATTAAATAGATACAAAATAAAAGGATGAGTTCAGGAATGTGTGCCTCTTTATCATTAGACAGTAATCTCCAGAGCACTGAAATTCCTTGCTCAGAATGCCTCAGAGCCCAGCCTAAGGTTCATTCACCCCAACTAACACCTACTATCACTCCAAAGTGGTTACTTATCATCATGTCTAATCTTGATGAGAAATTGGAAAGCACTATGCACACTATTCTCATTTCTCTCTTTGTAGCAGTAAGGCTGAAGAAAGTATAGGTGGTTACATGAAATGTCGGTCTCAGAGTATAAAGAAGTCATACGCTGAGGGCTGATCCCCTGCTCTGCCAGGCAGTAGGAAGCATTTATCCTGCATAGATATCAGATTCAGAATGGTCCTCAGGGAAGGTTGGGGGTTGTAAAGATAAACCTGTTCCTAAATCTGAAAGCTCAGCCTGAGACTACAGCTCTGTGTAAGGAAGGGCTGTGCCAAGAGATTGCATAAGCATCTGACAGCTTGCTAGCTGGATGAAACAGAGAAAGACACCTCTTGGGTGATCTAACATATAGATAGTTATAATTATGTTTTTCTATTTCTATCCACCTGTCTTGAAATTGAGTAACTATGCTGTTAAATTTGGATTGCATTAAAAGCAGCCTTCTTTGCATTTACCTTAACATTTGCCTTATGTTAAGAATGATTTTAGAGGAACTGGAAGTCATCCCTTTGAAAGGACTTGGCAGTCCCCAAAATTAGAGTCCTGGACCAATATCTAGGATTATCTCATAGGCAGAGGTGCCCAGGACTGCTTAGCGACTTGCAGTTCAGGTCCTCAGGGACACTCAGACAAGGCTTCCTTTGCTCCTCTTGGCTCAGGAGCTTTTCCAAAGGACCAGTGCAGAAACCAACAGCCAGCATAAGAATTTACTGGTATTTATTGTATTGCCAAATATCGCATTTTCAGTTTTGCTCTGGCTACAGATTTCTTACCTGGTAATTTTTTGTTTGTTGAGCTGTTCTTCAGCTCCTTTTCTGTCACCTCAGGTGAAATGAAAGGCCAGTCACATTCAAGATCAAGCACAGCTGTCATAACGAGCTTTTCCAGGGTGGTTCAGAACAAGCCCAAGTTCACCCCCAAGTGCAGATAATATGAAACAGGGAGCAGCCAAGTGTGATTTTCACATATCTTGCAAAGAATAAGAAATTTAATTCCACAAAATTCACAACCTAGATTGTCAGATGGGGAAACTGAGGCACAGAGAAGTCTACTTTATTTATTTATTTATTTTTCCCTGTGACCATGCAAAAAAAAAGGCACAGGAAATCCAAATGTCTGAAATGCCACTCAGAAACTTCGGCCATGAATCTAACCCCCTTTTCATTTTTTTGACTATTGCCAGTCATTGACATGTAGAAGAAACAACTCTAAATTCATGTCTGCAGCATTGAAGCAATCTGCATAAGAAGCAAGGATTTCCAGTGGCAATTGAGTGATCTGGCACAAAAACACTTAACTGAAAGACCTGCTGTTGATTGTCAGAAAACCAGTGCTTGAGCTAAGAAGACTAAAACCCATAGCTTTGGTTTCTCTGGCCAATGTAAAAGTCTGTAAATGTAACGTAAATGTAATGTAATGTAAATGCAATGTAAAAGGAGAAGGAGAAGGAGAAGGAGAAAAGAAAAGAAAAGAAAAGAAAAGAAAAGAAAAGAAAAGAAAAGAAAAGAAAAGAAAAGAAAAGAAAAGAAAAGAAAAGAAAAGAAAAGAAAAGAAAAGAAAAGAAAAGAAAAGAAAAGAAAAGAAAAAAGAAAAGAAAAGGAGAAAAGGAGAAAAAAGAAAAAAAGAAAAAAAAAGGCCAGCAACAAATAAGAAAGGAGATGCGCGACTTTGTTTCTAATGATGGAGTCTATACGACCCTTAATGACCTTCTCCCATCTTTGGGCTCTCTGTGTCCTGAAGAGCAACAGATGCATAGCTAGGCAGGCTAAATCAGGGCCAGCAGCACAGCAAGATGGCTAGGGAAAGAACGTTTTTTTCAGATGCTAAACCTGATCATCTGTCTTTTATTGTGCAGGAGTGTCATAATGAGGGAAGTGTGCATACAGAAATTAGAGATGGCAAAGGCTATCAGGTCAGTGTGTCCATCCTCCTTACAATGAGAGAGGCTCTGAAAGAAATACAGTATTAATGTGGGGCCAAAGAACAGAAGAAAAGACAGGAATTAAGTGAAATAAGTTCCAAGAGCATTAGTGGATGTTATAGGTAATACAAGTTGATAAGTAACATTAAGGCAGATGTGGCCATTAATTGACCATTTAGATTTGTGTGTGTGTGTGAAGTTATTAATGACAGCCAAGTTCTAATATATCCTGGCCATGTCCACAGTAAAAGTCAGAAAGAGTCTTCATTCAATAGGATAATGAGGCAGTTAATGGATGATCTGGCTATTTGATCTGTATTTTTAGTGCTTTTAAATAGGATAACTATAATATGGTAAATATAGCTGATATCCAGCAAGTGAAGAGAGAGGGAGAAAGATGACATTTCTTTGCAGGGAAAAGGGCTGAAGGCATTACTTCAAAGTTCACACTATGTTCAAGAGTGGCAGGAGACGTGGAGGGGAGGACGTATCAGATGAAGTACTGCACTCCAGGAGCCTCTACTGTAGTGCAGAGCCTGGTTACAAACATCACCAGGGAAGAATTGCACCCTGATCTACATCATTGTACCAGGGTTCGCTGCAAGACACCAGTATCTGTCAAAGAGCAGGGGCTGCTGGTTGCTGTAGCTTAGGTGACTCTGTGCCTGAAACACCCTTGAACCCACATCACTGGTTTTGTTGTTACTGGAGAACAATTTGTGACAGCTAAAGAGCATCCTGCAGGTCTATCCAGCTGTACCAGCTCTCACGAACCTCTTCAGTAAAAGGAACAAACCAAACCCCCAAAACTTCGTCATAGCATTGGCTATACCCAGTCTGCAACTGCAGGTGACACAGCCCATACTCCCTTTGCAAACAGAACACTTGTGTTGCTTGATGGTCCTAGAAATTTGCAGAGGTGATGTTGTCACCACCTGAGTAGCGGATGGTAACTCCACAGTACCAAAGCACTCCATCCCATCAGGCTTCCCTGACCACGTTCTCCAGGCAGATGTCCTGACCTCCTCAGCATGCACCGAGATAGCCTGAGCTGAGCAGTGCAGGATCGGCTCCACTGGCAAAACCAGGGCTGTGAGACAGGAAAGCAAATCTTGCAGTGTGTGAACACAGCCCGTGCTCATTGGAAGCAAATAGCAAGAAGCCACTGGGTATAAAATGTGTCCAGATTTCTTGTGTGGCTGGGGCCAGTAAAAATGCAAACACAGAAGAAAGGTGGAGGTTGCCGGCTACTAGGAAAGAAACAAAATAGATCTGTAATGAAAAGAAAAATTGGTCCTACAGTTTGGTAGGTTGTCCAGTCCCTTTTTGGATTCAACCTACAGATGACCACTGCCACAGTGTTTCTTGTACTATAGTTTTGAAAGGGTGTGAGTGAAAGGAGGTGATTTATTCTCATGACCGTTACAAAGTATTTGCATACACAAATATGTAAAATGTGCATAGCACCTCTCTCTTCTCTTTGCTAACTTTTCTGGCTCGGTGACTTCTTCCCACAGAGCCCATTGTGCCTGTGGCAGTCCTGACCCCACACCATCTCTGCTGGCCTGCCAGTGGAATGGGGTGTCTTCCCAGGACACTGGCTCTCTGGGGCGATGGGGCTGCATCACCGCATGGGGTGATGCCATCACTGGGGTGTGTAAAGAGCAGGCCACTGCAGCCCGAGCACCTGGTCTTATTCTGAGGAGCCCATCTCAGCTTCTGCAGAAGGAGATGGGAATCTCTCCAAAGAAAGAGTTCAGTAAGGTAAATCTCAGGTAAATCCAAAGATGCCCATATCTATGCATCTGGAGAGAAGGCCCTCGGTACAGATATTAAAAATGTGGTTTTTAGGAAGGCAATTAGTGTCACGTGACTTCCTTGTGGGGTGTTTCGCTCTCCCAGAGATTGTGGGTGAAGAACCAAAAAGCAGTATTCCCAACCTTTTTTTCCCAGAGAGCTGAGCTCTCGCATTTCCCACCCTCCCAAAAGGGTTAACGAGAAACCTTTTCCATGCCCCTGACTTTGTCTTCCCCCCTCTCTGTATTCCTGCTTCCCTTGCTGAATCCATTTGCAAATGATATCACTTGTCTGCATATTGTCACTTGCCGCCTGCCCACCCATTTATCAAGTGTCTGCAGCTCGGAGCAGGCTTGCCCTGTCCTCCCTGCTCCATTGTTCCTCTTGACCCAGGGGAAGGTGTGCGTGCGCGCCGGGGAGGGAAGATGGGTCTCTCCCACAGCACCGGGAGCAGGGGCCCGGGTGGGCAGGCGGTGCAGCTGGGAAGGCACAATTACACGGGGAGAGTGACAGCTCCCCCTCCCCGTCTGGCAGTGACAGATGACCTTGCAGGGACAGCAGCCCTGGGCCTCCCCGCAGACATGAGCTGATAGAATGGGCTAGACTGGACATGCCACGCTGAGAACGTAGGAGGTAGGTAAATCATCCCGGCTGCTCAGTGAAAATAAACTCCGCCATTTAGTTTCACAATAGGTTTCCCCTCAAACTCATAAACTTGTTTCTCGGTAACCCTAAAGCAAAATGATCGTGGAATTTGAACACAACATTTACCAAGTCCTAATGAATAACATAATTATCACTTTATGCAAATCGAAGCTCATTTGCATCCGTGAATATTTAACTATTAAAAACAACGCTTTGATCTTGAATAAAAATATGTATATCACATAATCATAGCCTTATGGAACATGAAAACTATCTTTTTTTTCTTTTTTTTTTTTTAACTGTACAGTTTTGCTACATTCGGGTTTGCTGTTTGAACCTTCTCGGTGGGGACTCCATACATGGAGTCTCTTCCCCGAGGATGTCCATCAGCTGCCACCCCAGCTGGGCACATCGGGCCTTTCTCTTCAGGTCACCTCATCTTGGAGCATGGCAGCCTTCCTTCAGTTCATTTTTTCTCCCATTACTGTCCACTCTGCCGTCAGGAGAGAACCCCGGCTCTGGTGCCCGGGTGGGCTGAGTCCTAGGGTGTTACACACCACCCTGCAGACACTGCCAAGAGATGGGTGCTTTATGTATTAATTACAACATGATGGAAGAAGTCGAACTCCGCTTGCATATTTAAATCAAGCCACAGTGATGCAGATTTTTCTTTTAGGGAAAGACTACGACAAAGGAAGCATGAGTCTTTCACAGGGCATTTCCCTGCTGAAAGCTCTGAACCTGGTTCATGAGACAACCCAGTCACTTTGGGCCAGAGATTTGGATGTATTTAGATGCCCAAAGCTCACTAATATCACCTTAATATCATTAAAAATCAGCTTTTTGTGCCAGTCTGGAGATTCAAGCCCCGCACTGTGAGAAGTTAAATGACAAAGCGCCTGTTTTCATATACTGGCACGGTTATCACTAGTGTCCTGGGTTGTGCTTCATTCACAGTAAAACTTAGATTGAAAGAAACTTTCCACTTCACCAAATAGCTCCTTGCCTGCAAAGATCTTCACAGATTATTAAACCTAATAAATTAAAAGCATGTATCTGGCAGCCCAAAAGTTCCCCCTAAGGTTGTCATTGATTATGGCTCCTGATCAGTGGGGTTGTCTGGTAAGTGACCTCACATGTGCCTACAAAACTGGGCGGGTAGAGAATATCAGGGCATTAATCCTCCCTTTCTTCTATCTGGTGGCTTAACTTGCCTTGCCTAGCATGTGAAAGGGCAGCCCCTCCTGTGCTGATGGAGACATCCCTTCTCTGCTCCATTGTCCTCATCATCCTGCCCCACCACCTCCTCCCGACTCCAGGCTCGAAGTTACAACTCTTTGCTCCAACCCCCGCTTAAGTATTTTGCACTGAGGAAGTTTTTCCTGGAGGAAGGCTTGGTACCCAAGTCTCTTTTTCCAGTTCCTCTTTTTTTTTCCCTGCATCTAGCATCTGGTGATTATTCTACAAGACAATTCAGGCACCTTTCACAGGACTGGTTGAATGAGTCCCTCCTGAGGATACCCTGAGATCTGGGGGTTCAAATGCTTTTCCATCTCTCAGGAAACTGAACTTGGGTCATCCCCATCCTGGCGGACTGCACTAACCGCTGAGCTGTTGCAAAAACTGGGAGTGATGCAGAAGGAAACAGGTGGTAGCACTTGCACCTCTTCTGATATTTTGTAAGCAAAGGCTGGTGTAGAAATTTAACTCCAGGACTGCTTGTAGTGCCGTAATTCCCAGTTGGACTTCAGTGACTTTAAAGTCTGCGCTGTTTAGAATTTGAGTGTTGGTTTGAACTTTGCAGTTTGGGCTTCAGTCTAGCAAGTGCATATTTTAAACAAAGAAAACATTTGGCAAATAGTTGATTCTGCATGCAGGCAATGTCCCTCTGCTCCACACGATTTATTTTCACAAGGGTCTGAGGGAGACACATTTCTCTAAAAATAAAAGGCATCCACATGAGGCTGAATTATTCCTTTCCAAACACAAACTGATCTTTTGCTTGTTTCCAAGCACTCTATCAAATTATAACAACAAAGCAGCACTGTATTCCTTAAGTTAATGAGTCTATGACTGCACCTTTCAATCTCACCCTTCCCAGCCCCGAGACACAGACATCACTCCGCTAATGCTTTTGTCCATTCAAATTGATATTATGACCCCTGACCTTTGAAGCTTTACAAGTTATTTATGGCATTTCCTACACACTGTGTAATGTGGTAAAGTCACCAGCTGATGCAAATACAAATGATTGGAAAAGAGTAAAATATTATGGATCTTATTTTATTATTATTATTTTTTCAACTGTAGAACTTCTCTTTGCAACAAGCACAGGAAGAGGATTTTCCTCAAATTACCCAAAGCCTCTTAATGTGTTTAAATCACAGGTCAGTGGTATGCAAGAGAGTAATTCTCGTAGATCTGTGAAAGGAAGTAGTGAAAACACAACTCAACCAGTGCTAGTTTGATACTTTTAATAGAGTGCCAAAAATTATTCAGTGTATTTTTGAATGCGTGACTCTTCTGTATACCTGCCCAACACAAAACAGCACCCCAGTGCCATATGCACAAAACCACTGTGATGGGTTATCTCCACCTTGTGCTTCGAGGGCTGCCCATCAGGAGGGAAGCCAGAAATGACAAGCAGAAATTTACGCTTGAGCATTTTGATTCAAAACATGTAGAAAACCAGGTGAAAGAGTATGTGAATACAAAGTGTGTTTGTCACTGCCCCTTCCCCCCCCTTTTTATTCCAAGGTATAGAACAATGAGGCCCAGATGTTACAATTGTAGGAATGCTAAAAATTTCAGAAGTTATTCTGCAGGCAAGAAAAGTCACAGAAGGTCAGGCCAAGCAGGCTTAGGGTTTGTGCAGGGCAGGAGCTATTCTGACTGGGTCTTTTTAGTGTGCAGTATCCATTACCAATTGATGTCAGAGATCCTCTTATATATGGATCACCTAATGATTTTTCTTAGAAGGCAGAAAAATATCCATGGCAAAGTTTCAACGCATGCATTTGAAGGGAAAGTTGGAGTTATGCAGACAGAACTTCTGTTTTGACCAGCTAAGAATGGCAAGCTCAAGTTTTATCCTGCTGTCTTTCGTTCCCATGGCAGGATGATTACCATTAAAAAAAAAAAAAAATGTTGGAAACTTCTATGCTGTGTAAGAAAAATCTTCTGGAGCTCTCTATTTCTGGATGATAAGTGAACCAACCCTGCTTTCATCTAGCAGCCTGCTGTCAGGTAAGCGGGTTTGAACAGGCTTGGCTTTATTAGTACCTAAAGTGCAGCGTGTGTCGGGCTGTGTTTCCAGGACAGAACCCCAGTTTATGTAAAGTTCAAGGTTATACCCAAGGCAGAACCTTGTGGATAGTTTGCAAAGATCCACTAGCCTCCAGCAGCTCCCCAAAACTGCTGGGTCTGCTCGAAATGATAGCCAAGCTACGGGCATACTGCTGGCTCCTGGCTCAAGCAGATACCTTGGCACCTTTGCCAGGATGTCTCCCATATCGCAGGGGTTTCCCACATTAACGAACCCACATGCCAGCATCTGCAGCAGTGGCTGCAGGAGCGCCTGCTGCCCCAGGCCACATTTGCATCTTACAGCTATCCACTGCAGGATGAAAAACCCACCTCTGCTTTAACCCCTCGCTGCCTCCCCTCTTGCATCTCTCCTGGAAAAGTTTCCTACCCCTTATCCCTGACATCCAGAGCAGCTTTGGGAAAATACCAAGCAGGCCTGATGGCCTGAAATAAAAATGCGATGTCAGCACCGCTCTGGCCCCAACACCTCCACCTGAGGCGTGGTGTAGCAGCAGGCTCATTTGTCACCAGCTCCGTTCTTCCACCGCCCCAGAGGGTAGCAGCCAAGCAGCCTTCCCCCACTGCCCTCTACAGTGTCTCCCAACCTCTCCTGGAGGCCCAGTGCCAGACCCGCTCCCCACAGCATGTACCTCCCGTCACAATGGGCTGCGAGCCCCGAGCCCCAAGCCCTGGGCCCAGCAGCATCGGCTCTGCAGGTGCCCAGGGGTGATGTCAGGGCTGCCAGGGCCATTCATGGTGGCTGTCCCCCTCACAGCACCACACATCAGCCTCTGCTCCCAAAGGCAAAGGGATGGTAGGGCTAAAATCAGGTTTCATTTACTCACACTCCCTATGATTTCTCTTTATTTTGCCCATAATTTCATATAGGAATTAAGTTTTTTTGTTGTTGCTGTTTTTTTTTCTTTTTTTTTTTTTTTGCTATATATATCTTAAGTAGAAATCCGTTCAACCAGAATCCCCTTAATAAAGGTTACAAGATTTACAGTGAAGAAATGTCAAAATACATTTGCTTATAATTGCACTCAAATATTCAGTTTTATATATTTACTTCAGGGAGAGGAGCCTTGGCATATATTTAATTAAAGAAATGGAGCCTGCAGGAGGTCTTGGAATGGAGCTCATTGTATTTTGGTTTGGGGTGAATTTCACAATCTACTCTATAGCTTTATTAATCTTCCTAAGCATGAACAAACTCTGGCTATTTCTGTAGAAAATGGGAAGGAAATAAAACTTAGAAGCCTTTGGAAGTGGTTTTAAACATAACAGGAGAAATTACAGTATTTAATGTCAGAATCTAGACAATTATTACAGAATAAATGGCTGCATGCAAGAGAAATAAACTTTGAACCAAGACTGCTAATTGATACTTCAACAAAGGAGACATTTTTATGAAATAGAAATTCTGAAACAGACTTTTAGCACTTTTGTCAATTAACCAACAATAAAGGTTACAATCAGCACCGGGAAAGCCTACAATATGATTCCTGTTGACATCATCTTTTTTGATTAAAGCTAGAAAGGTTAACCTGAAGACCTGCAGAACAGGAACCCAAGAAATGAAGCTCTGGTGAGCTTCCTAACACAAGATACTGGATCCAGGAAAGAGTTCAGAAATATGTTGTTTCAATGGTTAGTTGGTGTGTGATATACAGCTGCAGCTGGGCACTGCGAAAAATGGTGCCACACCAATGGGAAGGTGAAAAAACTTGTGGACTGCCTTTGGCAAGAGGTGGAAATCCTGAACTTATGATGCAAGTAAAAACGGGCAATACACACATGAGATACTCTGAGTGCCAGGACCTGGGACATCTGCATGTGGGGAGTGCCACTGTGAACCTTGAATCTGAAGATTTGTCGCATCGTCAGTGAAATCACTCTCCCTGCTGCAGGGAGAGAGTTTTAAGACCTCAGTGTGACCAGTGAGGGATGGGCCTGGGTTATTTATGGGGGCGTTTGTGACTGGAGGGTGCTGCTCTAACCCTTGATTTGGCTACGGTAGAAGGGGGACTCTTTCCTGAAGCAAAGATAAACACTTGCATCCTCTTCTTTCTTCTGTCTGAAATGCCCACGGTAGAGGAAGAGTGGCGAGAGTTATGAAAACAGTGAAATAAAGTCTTACAAAATGTGAATAATTCTATTTGTCAAGTACGGTCAGGTGTTAGAGAGTTGCTGGCCTAAAAAACAAACCATCCCTGTCATTTTTCACTGCTTTACTGCTGCTCACTTCTACTTTATTTCATAGGAATGAGAGTGGAGGTTAAAATATGTGGGAACTAGGGTATTTTCCACTGAAGTAGATATGATTTAAGTGTAAGAAGGGAGAACAAAAATTTCCATGGTGAAGCAAAAAAATAAAATTGAGAAACATCCCATACAAAACCAACTTGTTCATTAAGAAGAAACTTCAAGAAATATATTTATAGTTCCCTGACTGGTTATAACTACTGGTAATTGAAAACTTTTTTTGATCTGTAAAACTGGAGTCATGTACCGGTAGGAGTACTCAACATATCAGCAACTAACAACATCTCAACAGCTCCCTTCATGTCCCATACACACGGAGGAAAGTATAAAGTAGGCTCAGTTTAACAGCACAAAGACCTTAAGCATATAAGGTTAGTCAAAGGGAACCGCTCATAGAGAATTTGAGACAAAATGTTCTGTGTCATAAGATCACAAATCCTGATTAATTGTGCACATGCTAGGCCAGAAGTACTGATTTCCTCTGTATTCAACACACTCATAGTTGTGGTAAGAGGAGATCTCACACCAAAAGAGGAAAAACACGCTGCTTCAACACCTAACTTCCACAAACCCCAATGCATAGTGGAATCCTCAGCCCTGAGTTTGAGACAGAGATGTCCCATGGTTGCAGGTTAGGTGCAGGGAACATTTCCTGAGGAAATCTGGTACCTCAGGATGGGATTAGAGAAGCTGGAGAGGAGAAGAAGCTGCTCAAGCTGAATGGTAAGAAATACCTACAAGAGGCCTGTGGCGTGAAGTATTTAGCAGTGAGGCAATGAAGCAGAGGCAGTTAAATACCTACCACTGGGAGAGAAGGCAGGACCAATGTCTTTTGGGACTCCTGGCTGTAAATCCTTTCCTGGAGATAAGAAAAGTACTAAAAAAAACTAACAGTCATCTCCCCCATATTTCTCCCTTAGCCACATGAGAGGTAGGAAATCTGCTTTCAAGTCTTCCTCCTCTCTCCTCGCCCACACACCTGATCAGAAAGCAGAGATTTGAACCTTGGTCTCCCATTGAGAAGGGTGGCCTCACCACCACCCTGTCAAGTATTTGGGAACAGGACTTTCTTAATACCCGCTGATGAATCTGATCCACTTAGGCATAGCTAATTAGAAACCTGCATTCAATTATAAACCAAACCTGACTCTCCCACCTTTCTCTCTGTAAGACCAAAGGGTAAGGATATTCCCCCAGGATGCAAGAGACCAAAGTTTAAATCACTGCTGCCTAGGAGATGGGCTCAGATGGCTGAGCATTTTGAAAAGACTGGTTCCCAGAAGACCTTAAGGCATTGCCCACTCTGCTAAGCTTGCTCAGAGCCTGCCAGTAGGTGATCACCATACTATTAGCTGCACTTGGAACATCCCTTGCAGGTGCTCATGTCGCTAGTTCTCAAAATCTCAGTGCTCGCCTTGGGGCAGGTTTGAGCAAGGTAGTCTCAGTGTCACCTGAACTGGGCATAACTACCCTACTCTTGGATCAATCCAAGGCAACCCCCTGTTTTCACAGCTGGCTGTTACCTATCGATGCTTTCAGTGAATGTCTGTCGGGTCACTGCTCAGGAAATCTAGCTGGAGCATTGCTCCTCCTGGGGCACTGCAACAGTAAGGGTGCTTGTGCTCATTGCTCCACAATAAGTAACGGCACCGGAGAAATGTTTTGCCAAGGATAGGAAAGACTGGCTGTTCTTCCACCTACTTTCAGTAGCAAAGGGAAGTATTAGAGTCCTCTTAAAGAGGAGAAAATGCATGGACATGAAAATAGGGTGGGAGGATGAAACCTGTCTGCATCAGGCATCCTCCTCCCTCCAGTACTACAGATGCCCTATCAAGAGGAAAAGTTTACGTAATGAACGAAGCCTGCCTACAAAGCCTGCTGCTACAAGACTTTGCCAAGAAAAGACTCTCCAGAGAGTAGTGCCTTACAACAGCCTTAAAGCGAGACATTGCAAACTAGAACCCCAAAGCAGGATCTCTGACTAATATCCTGGGAGGGATTAAAAGGATAGAAAGACCACTGAATCAACCAAGAAAGCACACAATGGGGCATCTCTGGAGATTTTCATTCATTAATGTTAATGTTACTGCAAATAAAAATAGTGTTTATTTTCAGTTACTGTGGAGTGTAGAGACCTGAATGACGGGGGCTGGCTGTATTTGGAATTCAACAAGAAGAGGAGAATTCAGTTCTAACAGGATGATGTGAAATTAGCACACCAAACTTATCTAGTGTTCAGTACCATCTCCTTAGTCCCATCTAGCAAGGCATATCATGTGACTCATATGACTGATAAGACCATGATTCATGTAATAAATAGGATTAATATGACCACTGAAAAAATAGAAATAGGGTTTCTGCCCACTACCTCCATTTTGTCCAGGGAGTTTTGTCTTGCTCTGCTTTTATTTTAATTCTGTTATTCTCACAGCGAGGAGGACCTGGAAATGCATTGGCACAAAAGAAGGAAAATCGAGGTGTTTAAATACTTAGCTGTCCAGTGAACCGTGAAATAAAATACTCAGCTCTGGTTTGATTCACGTTTCAGTTAACAGTTTGAGATTGCCAGAGACAGATGCCAATAAGACTACTACTGTTCCCAAAGTGGTCAGCTTCTGATACTTTGCTGGTATTTCTGGAACCGTTAATCATTGTACATATGTGTATTAGGTAGACATCATTCTTTTCCCTTGAGCACTGTGATTCACACACTGATGGTATCAAGAGATCCCCAGCAAGATGAGGGCCCACATGGGCTACGGGGCCATGGTCTGTCTGAAAGGCAGAGAAAAGCTAGCAGCTAGAAAGGTTTGTGCCCCCTTTTTACACATGGAGAACTGAGGTAGAGGCAAGCACACAGACCTCTTCAAGATGCCACAGGCAATCTATGGTGGGGCTGGGAACTGAATCCAGATTTCCTGAATCCTATCCAGGGCCTTAACCTCAAAAGCGTCCTTTCTCACTAATCAGGTATATCAGACGAGTCATCAGACACCTATATGTATATCTGCTTACCCTCAGATTTGTATACCTCTGTGGTCCTGAAAACTAGTTTGTTCTCTCCTGCCTCACCCACAGAGGTTTGATAAGGTGGTAAAACCAGCTTAAAGACTTCCTTTGTTCTGGTGGCAGGCACTGCAAATACCAGCTCTGCCCAAGGCTCTGACCTTGGTCCCGAGGTCCTGAGATATGAAACAGCTGACAGATGGGCTAAATGTCTACGGAAACCTCCTGGTTTCTGCCACTGTAGTTATGTATTGGAGTATTGGTGGCTGGACATGTCATCCTAACGAAGGCAGCATGGGCAAACTAGTGAAAGGGGCTCCTCAGCAGCTCCCCAAAAACCCATTACTTGTAGACAGAAGGTTGCGCATGGTCCACTAGATAGAAAGTGCACAGGTCTCAAAATAAACCAGTCTGGAAGCCACCAGAAATCACTGCTGACTTCTACAGCTGAGGATCCAGATGCTTTATCTTTGGTAAATCCTACCAAATTAGGGAAGCATAGGCTCAAGATGCGTATGAAAACTCCAGGTGAATTAGTTAGCCATGGCTCCATTACTTAGTCTATCTACATGAGCAGAAGATGTGTCTTTCCCTTTCTTTTAAGAGCAGGTGCTGCAGACCTTGTCTCTAGGCGCGATCGAAGTCTGCTGTGTTGAACAGAAAGTTGACAGAGGTAGCAATAGGCATGACAGGAGCATATGAGACTCCTTAAGCTAATCATTAAAGCCCAGGATCAAGAAAGCAAGTGATTACATGTGCCTCTGACAGTCTTGTCAAGCCACGAGAAAAAGAGGAGACGGGGGATGAACTGTTGAAAAAGTAACAGCTGAAAAGTGAGGCTGGTGTGATAAGATGGCAATTCCCAAAAAAGGTGATTCAGGCAGTAATGTATGCCGGTATTAGCTAAAAAACATGAAAAGCGCATAAGGAAAATGTTGTGAAACTGGCAAACCTTATGGAATGTAAGAAGAAATCAACAGTTTTGAGAGACTAGCCTATTATCACCAGAAAAACACGTTTACTCTGATTGGAAAGTAAACAGAGGACCAAGTTTTAGACCTGCTGTAGTTGGTGGCAAAATTTCTACTGATTTCAGTGGTGCCAAGACTTCATCTCAGGAGCCTCATTGCAGGGAAAAAAATACCACTATTTTGAGCAACTCAAAGTCTTGAGGGGGAAAAAGCCCAAGATTTTCAACTTTTCTACTGTTCCCACTGCACATGGATTTTCTGAGCTCCCCATGATACCAACATCATTTCCAAAGAGCAGTGTAGCATATGGGTACATCTGCATTGCGCATTATAGTGTTAAGCGAGTTAGCTCTAAAAGAACTAGCTTGAGGACGAGAAGCAATCCAGACTTATTAGCATGGTGCTCTACCCATGCTAATTTATTGTGCTAATGCAGCTATACCACTTCTAGGTATCCCTGAACAACACAGTGTTGTGAGATCCGGATCTGCCAAGAACACAGATGTATCAGTAGGTTGAATGAGGAAGGTCTGAGACTAACAGGTTGGTTGGTAATGTGAGGTACACCGAAGGAGGCTATTACTTTGTGCTGCTTTAATGCCTTCTAATTTTTTTAATTAAAGCTCGGTTACAATATCCCGTAGGGAAAAATCCCGGATTGGCAAAAAGAGGAGGCAAAAAAAACTCACAAGCTCTTTTCTGGCATTAATGTCTATTACTCTAAGTAGCAGTCCAGCCCAAACTTGTAGGAGAATAAAGCTACCACACTCCTACCACAAAGACTGTTGCTCTTTGCCAGTAATTGCTGTTTTTCCATATACAAAGACCAGATCATCTACTTTCATTCAAAATGACTTCTTTTAGATTAAGGGAAAACAGCAGCAAGAAAGGAGAGAGGAGGAAAGAAAAAAAAAGAGAAAGTGCAAGGTCTCCAAGAGAGATCAGTGCGTGTTTGCTTCCGCAACAGGCTGGAGCAGGCAAGAGGAAAATGGCTACTGCCTCTGCACACAATCTAGATTTCTTTGATATCCCGAGTGTTGCTGCCAGGCTTAAATGTTTCCTTTATTACATCGGTCTTTCAGGGCTTCCAGTCACTTGGATGTGCTGATATCTAGCCCCACGAATGGCTGAAGTCCAGTAAGGTAGCAGTCAGACGTGTCTTTGTGCTGGCGCTCGAGATGGATGCAGCTAGTTAAAGGCTCGGCTCCAGAAGACCACCAGTGCTGATGCCGCCAGGGTGAGCATCGCCTGGTCCTGCTGGGTCTGAGCTTCCCCACCTCCCTGTGCCCAAGCCTTGTCTCGCGTTGCACACCAAGGAAATAAGCGTCTTGTTACTCCGTGTTTGTACCGTCGCAGTGGTGGTCTACGACTGGATCTTATGAGTGTTACTGTAATAAAACACTAGTAACAGAAAGCAGAGAAATAACGCAATTGTGGTCAAACTTTTGCTGGAGTTCCTCTGGCAGCCGCTGGCTTGCCCCACCAGAGGGGGACGGCAGCTCCACGAGAAAGCTATTGATCTGTGGGGCTCGGCACAAGAGCGACAACCTGATTTATGGTTATGTGGCTGCCTGGTATAAAGGAGCTGCGGCCTTTCCCTTTCAGCATAGGTGTGGTCATCACTTAATTATCCCCGAGAAGGTGGAAAGCATTAAAAGCTCAGGAAACTCTTGTGTGTATGAATGTGAGAGAAAGAGCCTAAGTGCTGGCAGATAAAATTACATGTTAGGAATTAATTTGACTTTCTCTGAGGCTCTGCTGTTGTTTCCACCCCACACGCACGTACGCTCCTGCACGCACAAATACACGCACACAAATGCTAAACAAATACATTCACCTTGAGAGTATTATTGACTATTCGATATGGTCGGATTGCTTAAGTTAAAAACTCTCCAAAGAAAAGAGTTTGCAGATTTCTGTCAGCCAGAGATCTATTACTCATGCTCAACCATCTGGTATTTAATGAGAATATGACAAGCTGATTGTTATTTTTTTTTCACATGGCAAATTGAAAAATGCGACTTTTTGATCTGTATTTTAATTACACCCCCTCTGATCTCTCTCCCTTGCACTTTCTTAGTAATATGAATTTGGAGAGTAAACACACTCTGACTTTCCCTACTGGCCCTGCCTCTCTAATGGCTAAAAAAAAAAATAATTCATTTCTCTACAGTTCTCTGATTCACCTGTGATCTGTGGTGGTTTAAAGTGAGCTCTTTTACTCTCGGTTGAAGAGACGAGGAAGGACCTCTGGTGAAAGATGAGCCTGCCTGGCTCTGTAGGCAGCGTCAGTACTCTGCGCTCCTGATGGCAGCAGTGCCACGGCACCCTGCTCTGCCCGTGGGATCACAGCTCCCATGCCAGGGGAATTATTTCATGTTCCAGGCATTGCTGTTACCGGATAGGCTCACGGTTTTGCTTGAATGCGGGAAACATAATTAAAAACAAAACAAAACTTCACTTTTGCCACAAAAAGAGGGGAAGACATGACGAACCGTAGAAATCAGCATTTCTATCAGACTGACCCCGCTCAGTTCATGGCAGGTTGCTGCCTGTTTAGTCGGGCCACATGCCTATAGCTGCAGCGAAATCAGACTATATATGAAAGCACGACTTTAAAGGGACCGGACCCAATCACGTGACACATTTTTGTCCAAGTTCCACTATCATGTGACAATCTACAGTAGATTTATGAAATTAAGCACAGATGGCTACTTTGTTTTTGTTCTTTGAACTGACAGCTGCTGGTGTAAAAATAAATTAAATTAAATTTCATATAAGTCAGACTTTGAGATTTTTTTTTTTGGTTAAATAATCTTTAAGGTCCCCCCCCTGCACACACACATACATTTTAATGTTTTAGTCCTTCTCGCCTCTCACCCCATGCTCCTGGTGCACCCCTAGGAGCCTTCCCCAGCCACGACCTCCCTCCTCGCCTGGGCACAAACCTCCCAAGAGACACTGGACACCCAGACGCTGTCCCCACACAGGCTCTGAATGACAATGGGGACAACCTGTGCCAAGCCTGGCCAGTGGGCATAGCTGGAGCAAGGCCTTTTAAAGCCACTTTCCATCAGAAAACCCTGCTAAAAGAAGGGAAAACCCCATGAGTTCTCCACCCTGCAAGCCTGCGGGAGAGTATTCCTGTGCCCTTAGGAGCCATCGGCTCTGAAAGGCTGCATCTGCCTGCAAAAGTGGGAGGATTGTTATTAACAGAGCTGCTAATAAGCCAATATATAGGGAAAAATGAAGGAAGTCACTTCAAGGTAAGGAAAGTAATGGCAGGTGCATAAAAGAGAATGAGCCGACTTTTTAAGAAAACAATGTTTCAGGATTAGCCAAAGGGTTCTCCTGTATTCACAAATCTCCATGGAGCACTTTAAAGTCTTCTGTGTTTGTATCACTTAAAGTGCTGCTATTTCAGGTCAGTGTAAATAAGTCATGTGTGCCGTCAGCCTTGTACAAGTGCTTTCTGCTGCTTAATAATACATGTCCTTGTCCATTATAGGGGCTACATGGGTACGTGTTGGGACCTAGAGGCAGTCATGCAAAGATCCTGTCTTTGGCATGGCTGTTTAATGCTTTGTGTGAGGGCATGGGATGTATACTTGGGATGACCTGGAGCAGGGCAGAGGCTAAACCCAGCTCTGATCACAGCGCCCAATAAATAATTCAGAAGAGACTATACCAGTACCTCTGCTTTCATCCCCAGCTATGCCAACAATCCAGCACTATAACCTTTTATTTTATTGATACATAGATATCAGGGTTTGAGATAAGAGGGGGTCAACTGACCACACCAGAATTCTGTCATTTCAATTGTATTTCAGCAGTTTGCTGGGATTTGGTGGGTGTTAGGAGCAAAATAGGGGGCAAAATGAGCAAAATGTCTCAGGTTCCTTCACGGAGGGTCTTGGCAGAAATGATGCTGTTCAGGTGCAGCATCCTGCAGGGCAGAGCAAGCAGAGCCTCCTGGGCCTGGTGTGCTCTATGAGTACATGCAGGTGCTGAGCTCCACCTCATGGTGGTCATGGTGGTTTGGGAATCAAACAGACTCCCACCCCCATGACAGCTATTCAGATGGTAGGCTTCAAGTGGGAGCAGGACGCTTGGAAGCTGACGTCCACACTGACCCAATATTCGCGGCTCCTCTGTTGTTCACTCCCCTTTGTGTCCCAGCTCTCTCTGGGTCTCTTTTTCTATTTATAGCAAGGATTCATCGTTACCAGGACTCCTATTATGTGCTTGCCCAGAAATTAGCACAATGGGGTCCTGTTCTCAGTGGCCCTCTAGACAGGACAGTGGCAAACACAAGAAGTTTTACTAAGGGTCTAAATTGGACAATACCATCGTGCTGTAGTCTGAATAAAAGACAGGGAGCTTGAACTTTCTAGATCTCAGTCATTTGATCATTTTGAAAAGTTACAGTGAAATGTAAAAGCCATGGGGAAAAAGTAGGGCTGTCCATGATGCATAATTACTGAGTTAGCACTGAAAGAGCACCGGGGTGTTGGGAGCAGTGCAGTCCTGTTAGCAACCCTCTGTGCCAGGTTTGCTTCAATCTATCTGCATGCTGTCTCCGACCAGGTAGCTATAGGGTTCTCATATTCAGAGTTGGGTTAAGGTGCCCACTTTTCCTGATGGTCATCTGCAAGAGCTAATCAGCTGATATTTGTGAAGGATTTTGCTTTGTGCTTCTGTGATTTTGTTCTCACAGAAGTCGATTCAGATGTACCGTTCCTCCAACAGGAGGAAAATTCAGCCGACAAAAGAGCAAACTGTCGCACTGGAAAAGCCAAATCTCTGAGTCTGACTTGCTGGGAGGGAGATGCCAAAATACCTTTACAAATCTGTGCCTCGGTACCAGTGTCAGGTTTGCAAGGTGTAAATGCTGTGCTTCTGAGAAAAAAATAAATAGGGCTTTGCTAGCAAAAGGCTTGCCCAATCACACCATACTCCTGCATTTCAACAGACCTCCTCAGGCTATTGAAACTGAGCACAATGTCTGTGAAATTAAGAGCTAAAGAGCAATTTGGTAAAAGAAAATGGTGAAAAGAAAAAAAAAAAAAGCTTAAAATGACACTTTTCTTTCCCCTTCAAATGTTACAGATCTGATGCCTTTGACAGAAAAATAAGTATGTGTGTGTGTCTATATAGTGAGTTTTAAGGAGAGGTTTAGAAACAAGATTTTTAATAGAAAACAAAGGCACTTCAGTTAATAAGCATGCATTAATGTTGAAAAAGCCCCATACTAGTGTTTCTTGTGCATATGTGGGAGTGAGGGATTGTAAGAACAAGTGGTGGCTGGTTGCCTAGGTTTATCAAAGCCCAGTAGGGCAGGATCACCTCTTTGTCTTTGCTCTGCTCAGAGTCATCAATCCCTCCTGTTCCTTCCGGAGCTGTGAAAATGTCAAGGGAGAAACTCCTCCTCCTGTAACAAACCCCCAGTGCTGCGAAAGCCCCAGCTCCGGGTGAACACCCACCAGCGGCCGGGTCCTGGGGGCTCTGCGGGGCAGAGCCATGGTGCTCCTGGCTGGTGGGACCCCATGCCACCACCCCCGCAGCGGTGGGGCTCCCCGCAGGGCACGCAGCCCTTTGCAAAGCGAGCAGGGGCAGGGTGCCATGGGAAGCTGAGGGACTTTCTGGGCTTGTTAGCCCTGGGCAGGGGCTGGCCACATTTCCATGCCCCAGCAGGGCAGTGCTGGGGGCAGTTTGCTTTGGTTAGCTGAACTCGCACCTGAAATCACAGCTCCAAAACCACCTGGTTTGAAATGCCTCAAGCTCATGCTGCCCCTCAGGGCTTCTGCCTCCTGCTCCCCTTCCCACTGCCTCATCCGCTCAACTGCAGACCCGAAGTCTCCCCTTTTATAACAAGTCAACCCCCAACTTGCTTACCCTACCTCCCCATCCCCAAGCTCCAGAGAAAATCCTGTGGGGTACATGCTGCTAAAATGCAGCAGTCCAAACATGGCCTCCTGAGGGTTACAAGCCACCTCACACACAGTGGGAGGGACTTGGGCCCTCCTGCCTGCCGGGGACCAGCAGGGAGAGCTGTGGGTGATGGCCCCAGTCCACCCGCACAACGGCGGGGTCTGTTGGATGTTGTGGTTTGAGGCAAACAGGGCAGACAGGGAGGAATGCAGACAGGGAGCGAGGATGGCTGGGGGGGCGGTGAGGCAGCGGGAGGGTGGCCAAGGGCGGGAGGAGAGAGGAAAGGCCAGAGGACTGGGAGGGGGTGGGGAGGGTGATGAGGTGCAGGATGACGTGGGAGATATAATCCAAGTCAGAGCTGTCCGGGGCCTCCAGGCTGGGAACCAGGTGAGTGAACATGATCTGGGGGAAGCAGATGCCTTCACAGCACCTGTGGCACGGCCCCCACCCAGAGGTAACTGAGCTCATTCGCTTGCTGCAAAAGCGCTCTGCATCAATGCAATCCACATGCGAAAAGCTTGACTCCAAAGGAAGAAGTTTGCACAAACATTGCTCCATACAGTAGTGTTGACAAGCTGGAATCAGACCCTTTCTCTGCTTCCTTACCTGGTGCGATGACGGGGCTGCATGGGGATTTATGGTGCTGGTTCCACCAGCAGGACCAGCAGGGTTCCCAGGGCCTGGGCTCGTGGCTGGGGAGATGCTGGTCCCTTGCCATGGTGTGAATCAGTGAGGGGGGCAAAGGCACCCGCGCCACTCCGTGGCCTCCCTCCTGCATTCAGGCAGGGGCTGTGGGCAGAACAGGGTTTTCTGGAGCACGCTCAACCTGAGAGTCAGATATTTCTCTGGCCTCAATTGTTTTTTTTGCAAAACGATTCTACCAAAAACATTTGGCCCAGGAAGTGATTTCATGAGGAAATACCCAGCCTACAAACTGATTAAGGTAAAACCCCAAATCAGTAGTGTAGGGTAATTGCAACTTGCATTATAGCGCTATTGTGCTTGTAATTAAGTTTCTTTTCTTCTGATGGTAAAGATAACCCTCCAAGTGCATTGACCATAATCCAAATCAGTCTCATATCATCAAGCCTGCATATATCCTGGAACAACAAATACCTCTGAGAAATATATACCATCATATTCCTGTCAATGAACCATCATTGCTAGTGGCAACAATTCACTATTTAGGTGTTCAGCTCATGTTTCCCTTCAGTGCTGCTGGACATCACAGCAGACACTGAAGGTAACCTTTTCAGTGTGGTGGTAGCTTTGCCAGGAGATCTCAAAGATTTTAGATCATATGAGATCATATGTGAGGGATGGTGAAAAAAAAGAGTTTCTTCCTTTTCTGTAAATTCTACATCTTGAAATTTCAAAATCAGACATTACCTCCTACATCACCTACATTGCCCAGAGCCCCTTCTCCCTGTCCAAAGTGACCAGTAGCACACAGCACCTCCCTTTTTGTCAGTACAGGAATTGACAGAATGGCTTAGGAAGAAACAGAGAGTATTTACAAAGCTAAATATACTGGCAAGTGAGGAACTAAGTGGGTTAAATGAATCTCTTCAGGTTCATGATGTACCAGGTATGTCTCATACTAAAGCATACATAAGCATGTCCCACTGAGTAGACACTGCCCCTGCTATACTCAAGATGTCCCATGAGTCCTAAGGATCTCATTGTTGGGATAAAGAGCCACATCACCAAGCTGTCTTCAACATTTCCAGGGAGAGCAGAAAGGGAGCCACTCTGAGGAGTGAGTCAATATCTGCCCCACAAGCACAAGCAGAGATAGGGGAGATAACTTTGATGGGAGACTCGACAACAGCCAGGTCTGGCCCACAGCCCTTCTTCCTGCCTATGTGCATGCTTCTGGCTGCCTCTGTCAGCTCCTGTTTCCTCCTGTGGGCCAACCATGTCCAAGCAGGCAGGGGAATGGGTCAACCCAGTTTCCTAGGATAGAGACATATACTTGTACCATTTTCCTTCTGCACCACGACTAGCTGCTGCCACCTCTAGGAGTTGTTATCCTCCCTGCACAGGAAAAACCTGGTGGGGGGAGGAAGCTTATCTCCCACGCAGGTTTAGGAAAGAGCTATCCTCTAGTCCAGAGGAGCAAAATCTGAGCCCCACTGTCTCCAGGGGCCATCCCAGCTCAAGAAAGCAAAACCTGACACACTACCACAGAATTCATTGCCTTCAACAGCTACTGATAAGCCATTAAAAGCTACTTCAAATAAATCAAACTAAAAAATAGCCCTAGATTGGCTCACAGCTTCTATACACATTAAGAATTTATGCCTGCCAGCCCAAAGTTGGTAGTAAGAGATGTTTCTTAGTGACCTGGGAGTAGGTATGTAAATAGTGAATTAGCAAAATGTCCGGATGACACAGAATTTTTTAGGTTACTCAAGACTATGGGGAGGTACGACGTGTTCCAGAAAAACTTGACCAGACAGCATGATGGAAGATGAAATTCCGCATAGACGTGTGCAAGCTAATGCACACTGCAGGAAATAATTTAAGCTTTCATACACACCAAGGGACTGTGAATTAGTGATGAGAGGCATTATGGTGGACACACAATGCCTTCAGTGAAGCTGGCTGCTCAAAGTATAGCCCAGGTCAGAAAAAGAATGAGGGAAAATTCAGCTAGCTAAAGGCGAGTGGGTTGGTACTTATGCTGGAGAAACCTTCTGGGTCAGACTGGAACATAATTTAAAGCTACCTGGGAATGAGGCAGCTCTGGAATCAATTCTCTCTCTTTGCCTCAGCCAGGTCTTCCAGGGCTCACATTTTACACATCCAGAAGGTCAGAATTAGTTGGCAAACCTTTTAAAAGATCTGGACCTTACTGAATTCTTTATCTAGCCATGAAGTCCTTGAAAAGTGATAGATATCCTGACAAAGACTCAAACTTGGCAATTAAACTCCTATAAGCTAGAATCAGAAAAGGTGTCCCACTTACATGAATAGATTGCATAAACAGTATTTGGAGATAGTTTCAACAAGGCAGGTTCCCTGGGTTTTGCCGTGAATGAGCTAAATGTCCCTTCAGCACAAGGCACTATTGCAGTATCACCTAAAACAATTAATCCCCCTTACAGTACGGAGTGAGAAATAGAAGAGTTTTTTTTTTTTTTTTTTTCCTTTAACCCAAGGTGCATAAGACAATGGCTGGGAATGAAAGCCCTGTAAATTAATTTGTATTATAATTTCTGTAACGCCTTTGTATATAAATGGAAGTTATGTACATAATTTATGGAGGATGGTATATGTGAATTAGAGTCTCAAACCCCTCAAACACACTTGGTCAAGCATGATGTGTAGAACACTAACACTCTCAGACAGTGTGCAGATTGCAATAGTGAAAAGAAAATCACTCTAATACTGTGCATTACAATAATAAATGCAGGAATTAGAGGATTTTACCTCTCTGTAAATAAATTATGCATATGTAGTTCTAAATTAACCAAATTAAATGATTAAAGACATTCCATTCCTTCATAAACTTGTCTCAGGAGTGAGGAATGCAGCACACAAGCAGAGGTCTTTGGTTCCTCTGAGCCTTGCTGTTTCATTTGCAACAATCTTAGATGCACTTCCCTCTGCTCCCAGCTTTGCAAAGATAGAAGGCATTTTATTTTCCCTTCAGCTAATTCTTTTCAGATAAAGGCAAGTGCTGAGATTAGAAGAACTACTTTTGTTCATGTCCCCGTGGTGGGGTGTTACTGGTGCTGGAGGAGTACTGCATGGCTCCGCAGAAGTAGTCCTGACCACAGTCACTGCTTCCAACATTTCTGCCTCTGGATTTAACCAAAGGGTTCGAATAGGTGCAACTGGTCAGGATTGGGTTGAAAATGTAAGTGGATGGCAGACCCGAAATGCAGGAATAGTGCCTTCTCTGCGCAAAGTACCACTGTGGTGTTTTGTCAGCAATGACATGATTTGTCATGGTACATTGCGCCATGATTCACACTTGGCTACAAATATTGTTGCCCATTTTAATGTGGGAGGGAGTTTAGGCCATAGCTCAACAGATTCATTTCTTACTCATTTCATGAAATGTCACTGTAGCCTTAAGCCTAAACTTACCAGTCACAAGCAGAAGAAACTGCAGAGGTTTAAAGAGTGTTTCTTTCCTGATGTTACCACCATATTACCAAACAGGGCTTGACTCTGCTACATCCCAGATACCAAATTAGCACAGTTCTTATAGGGAATCTCTGGACAGTATCTATTAATCTCAAAGCACAGAAGCTTAAAATGTTGGCCTTTGTATAGGCAAAGAAAGAAAGCACCTTTCTCAAGATCACAGGATGGGCAGTGAAAGAGCTCAGACACCTGACTGTCAGGTCTGCATCTTACTCCTGGGCAGCACCACCTCCATGTATGGCAGTCATTTCATCACTTGAGCTGCTGCACAATGTCTTTTAATCTTTACTCAAAGACCCACAGCAATGTATTTCCTAGACTACCCAAGCATTTACAGATGTTAAAACTTCCCAAGACTGTATTACCAGAAGGGTCTACTGAAACCTGCACATTTAGAAAATCAGGAATGTCCACACTGAATAGCTTCCAAAAGGATTTTACATGTCTCTGCTAGGGAATAGTACACAAACTTGTCACTCGGTGTAAAAATGTGTACTTTAGTGCAACCTTCTCCGCATAAATCAGCTCAAATGCTGATGCTCAAAGCTGTGTGATAGCAGGAAGAATAGTGGTTTAATTGAAGGCAGTGCAGGAACGTCACAGTTCACAGAGCTTGTTAGTATTTCTTCTTTCATTGCATCTGTAACTACAGGGTACTGGTGCAATGCTTTCATTCACTGCATTTTGACAATATTTTCCCCTTCTTGCTATAAAAACGGCTTCCGCCTTAATGAGTTGCATGTACACAGCAATATCTCTTGAACTGTTCTTAGCATTTTGGAGAAGAACCCCATTTTCAACAGCAGAAGAAACTGACTCATCATATCCACATAAACAGGGCTTCAGGAAGCAACTTCTAAGCACTGGCAGTGGGATCAAGAAACATAACTGGTTTTAAACTGTAACTTTATGAGTTTATGAATGGGATTATAGATAAATATGAAAACCAATAGCTTCAGGGAACCAGGCACAGAGGTTTCTGCCAGTCCTTGGTACAGTAAGCATTCCACCCATCCTGGGAATTAGAATAGCTTTTCCAAGGTAATTAAATGCTAAGACTTCTATGATTCAGACACAAGGTAGTTACAATGGACTCAAGTCAAACTAAAAAGAGTTATTTTAAACTTGGGGGAAAAAGGAAAAAAAAAAAGGGACTTGATTCATTTGGTTTAAGCTTTGGAGGAAAGTAGGGAACAATTTTCATCTTAGAGTGCTAGTAGTGATTTTGCTTGATCCTAAACAAATGAGGTTCAATCTTCCTCCAAGATATTTTTTTAACATCATATAAAGCTGTCATTGAGATTTTTACTGCAAGTTTCTGAGTACAAATAGATCCTCATGGTAAACAGAAGACTATTAAGACATTTTGTTCATGCGTGGTTTTGGATATTAATGGAGAATATACACCGAAAAGACTTGTGATCTTTCATTTAGAAATCTTCTTTTCCAGACTTTTACACTTCTCAATAGTTAACATGGCATTAGAATTTGAAAGAGGAAAGTAATGTTCACACAAAGTAATGACAGGTTATTAGGCTATGGGCTCCTTGGAATTTGTTTCTAGTGTAATGGGGCACCAATCTGCCTGTGGCCTCCAGCATCATCAGAGTACAAATAATTAGCATTACATTTTCCATTTCCTGGCTGTTTGCAAAACTAACACATTTTCAATGGCACAAGAAGCTGTTACAAGCTGACATCCATGTGTGCACACCAAAACGTGGATTACATGGCTGTAAAAACAGGAAATACTTCACATTTTTAAATCACCTAGGTTCTTGGTTTTGTGTTTGGATTCTGTGTGGGATGTGTGAAGGACACAGACTACAGCATCTGTGACAGCAGGTACACAATTGGGCGGCTGGAAGAAAATGCAAGAGGAATTGAAAGAAAATTTGCCCAAACAACAGAGGAGATGAAAAGTGTGGCTCAGGATGGAGAAGGGTGGCAGGTCTCTACCTCCACTTCGTGCTTTCATGGTTTGAAAGCATCTCACTCAGAATAGATCCCACTCTTGCTTGCATGGTCTCTCATAGCCATGGTCTTCTCTGAAGGTGAGCTTCAATGAAGTAAGTCAGCCAGTTACACAGGGATTGTCCACTGGAGTTAAGGAGAAACTAAGTGTGGATGGGCTGAGCCTGACACAGCTTCAGTGGAGGTGGACAGGGCCTAATCCCAGTTTTTGTGTCACTTCACAATCTATTAGAAAGCATTGGAAATGGATAGCCAAGGGAAGGTGGATAATAATCCAGGCCAAACTATTTTCAGCAAACATATACAATAGAATGTTTGTTTAAAATTCATCTAAATGTTCTATAACATTGACAGAAAACAGAGAATTTCAAGATTTTCCTCACTCAGCAGAGCTTTCCTATTTTCCTTTGCCTGGTGTCTGCCCATTTCCCGCTCCCCCAGGGACTGTTTATGCAGTGCAACTTCAGTCCTTCACTCCAGAAACTGTTTAGCTGAGCAGCTCCTAGAATCCTTTCACAAGTTCCCAGTGGTTACAGTGACTTCTGACTCAGCCATCCTCTGTCACCAAAGACCTGCCACCCATCAGTCCTTCATCTGAGCATTTATAAAACCTGCACTCACGTTGACATTTGCAAGTCAGTTTGAAGGTGCAATTTGTCTTTGAGAGTCTGATTGCTCTTCTCCATTTTGAAGGCTCACACAGTCACTGGTAAGGATGCACACAGCTCTGACACAGCTTGCTAACATCTCTGCCCTGACACAGCTAGACTGAGCAAAGGCGGTCATTTTTAGACTACTTCTAGGAGATATGTCCATCAGGAACTGTGTAAGGCAGATGATCCATGTTCTTCCTTAGGAAGTAACTGTACAAACTAACTGCTTAGAATGAACATGCTTAAGAAGGGCCATAAACCCCCATGCTGCACAGTCCATGTCCTCTGTGAAAAGTGAAGGTACCTAGAGAGACAAGTTTTGATTCAAGATGCTATCAAGAAAACTGAATTTGGAGCTGAACTTCACAAACTTCTCAAGTGATTCTGTACTGTTGTTTTTCTAAAATTATGACTAAATGTGAAAAGTGTGGAGTTTAGCAATCTCTGTTCCAAAAAAATGTACTGGAGAACATGTCCCTATTTTTATCTACGTAAGTAAAAATATTCCACAAGACATGAAACTTGACTATAGAGCTTCTTGTCAGAACATGGCATGCAACGCACAAACTTAGAAAGACTAAAAATAATAATAATAATAATAAAAACAACCCAGTACTGGACATACAGAGATAAGAAAATCCATCTGAAAAAGAATTGAAGAAGACATAACAATATCAGGCATGATAAATGAACATAATCATGGAGATCTCACTCACTTACTGGATCAATTGCTAAAATGAGACCATGAAAACTAAGAACTTTCTAACTCAACTGAATTCAAAGCTAGATGTCTAGAAATCAGAATACAGGCTCCACCTGTGGACAAGGGAAACTGTATTATTGATAGCAATGATTTAAATGGTGAGCAAGGAACTCAGTGGGAGAGAAGCACTAAGACAAAGAGGACTATTGAAAAACTTTGAGGTTTGATGAGGCAAAATGACGATTAAGAACATAACTACCACTATAAATAGCCTTGGTTTTGCAATCACCAGCATATATTCCAATGGAGAAATCTTTGAAGAGTGCTGAAAAATTAGAGGAACACCCCAAAATGACTTTCATGCTGGAGGAAACAGCTTACAATAGGAGGCATTCTCTGCTTGCCTCATCAAAAGAAGAAGCCTGGGAGGTAAACTTGATTATTTCATACAAGTATATTCACAGAGGGAAATTTCCAGGGACTACAGAGAGTTTTTGCATCCAGCAAAACAAAGCACTACAAAATCTACCATTAGGACTTGAAGTAATAGGCAATATTTATTTTTATTTTTTTGAAAGTGAGAGTGATCAAAAGTTTAGAAAAGTTGCCAAGAATACCAATGGAATCACCGTCTCTTCCTGTGTTTGCATCAACACTGGATGCCTTTGTTTTTAGCCAAATGCACATTATAGACATATACTAGGTAACTGGAAGCATTTTAGTGGACTGTAACACACAGGAGGTAAGGGTCAGTGATCTAGTGGTCCCTTCCAGCCTCAGGGTATAAATCTACAGTTGGAGTGGTTATTCCTAACGCATTCTAGAAAGGATATAAAAGCTTCTGCCTTGTGCTTCAGGGCTTTCATCAATCTCTTTAAAGGATCAAGATAGGGATCTTCATAAAAGCTGGTTTTCCAAATCTGCAGGTTCCTGAGCTACTTGTCCTACATTTCCATGAAGCATCAGTAGTGTAGATGCCACTTTCTTGTACTTCATCTGTCTTTTTTGTGGTCTTTTTGGCTACCTGGACCATGGTGAGGAGCCAAAATGGCCTTCTCAAACATGTTCCTAGCTGATAGCAACTCACTGAGCTGTATCTGTAAGACTTCTCATTCCTTTAAAATTATCCAGGATTCTCAGAGTTCAGCTTATTTCTATAGGTGTTCCTCTGCAATCCAGAGTTAGCTAATGAACAGCTCGATTACAGCACTTGTGAGAGATGATTTACATTTTTTCATTAAAAATGTCACTGGAAGTCCAGTCTTCCCATGCTACAATACTTGAAGCCACTGCCAACAGCATACACGACTGATATTAATTAAAGTAGAAGATGACAGCATTTGGAAAATGAACACTTTTCTCTGCTCAGATAAATGACCTTTAATGAGTGCTTGTTCTTTAGTTGGACTAGGTCATTACTAGAGATTACTGAGCATTTTCAATAAAACTGGAATCTCTGACTCATCTTCAGCTTTAAATTTGAGCACTGAAAAGTGATGGAGACTCTTCTCTGAGTGGTACACAGTGTTGCCTACCACTGTCACTAGCCTGCCCCACCACAGCAGACAGCTAATAATCCCTGAGTATCGTTTTGCTCTGGGCAGCAGGAGAAAGGAGGTGGTGAGCTTCATTTTCTCCCTCCCAAGTAGCGCCTTTCCTTTGCTGTGCAGAATCAGTCTTGGGAAGAGTGAGAGCCATCCCCTGACACAGCTTTTTTTATCATCAACACACAGTTTACGGGAAATGGAAGAGTACAGGCAATGAAGTGAACTTTAAATAGTGGCACTGCTGCACCTAATCCCTGGGTAGTACCTTCTCTTCACCATGGCTTTACTCCTGCAGTGAAACTGCAGTTGGTTGGGATCCGAGCAATAACTCCAATGGCCTTGATGCCATTGTTCATCTTAGTTTCTTCTAGGGCACCCTACCCCTTACAACTCTGGAGTTTCAGAGTGCTCTGCTGGAACAAATCCATTTAGAGATTCTGTGCACGTCTCAGTCACACACACAATCTCATGGAACTGAGGACAAAGCTGCAACCACGGCACACACCATGCAGAAGAAAGGGCAATCACTCTTCCAGTACTTCTGGACAAGATGGGGTGAGGGAAACAAAAATCTCCCATGCAATGTCTTTGTTTAGAGAGGAGGGTTTCCTACCACACTCCTCAGCTAGTGGCTCAGACAATCCTGCAACTTGCTCCTTTCTGTGCAAGACATTAAGTGGAGGTTCTGGGCATACACCGTGCTGAGAAATTATACTACAGTTTAAGACAGTCAGAATACAGGGCCTGCTTAGGAAGCAATTTGAAATTATTGAGAGCAGCACTTCACATTTCCACAGCAGAAGCCTTTATAGGCTGGAAGTCTCAAACCTTGATCACTTCCAATTGAGCCACTTATAAAAAATGTGCACTGCTGGAATATTTTAAATGACTGTGTGCAATGTGTACTGACTGAACATTAGGGGCTTCAATTAAATAACAGTTCAGAACATAATGAACTGAAAAATTTCACACTCTCTAAAGTGAGATAAGCATGAAGTGAAGGAGAGAGAATTAAGAAATAGTGCACTGAATGTGGCACCAGTCACCGGCTGATGAGATGCAGCCAGAAACTCAACAGAACAGCTTGTGAACTAGAACTCTTTTTTTCTGACATATCAAAGGGCACAGGAAATGGTCAGGTCCTATTTTTTTTTTTTTTTTTAAAGGGTGACACTACTTGTGTTGAAATCAGGGATGTACCCACCCTGTGAGCTTGGCTTGGTCATGCCTGAATTTAGGCACTCAGAAGAAAAGGCAGCTGTTCTCTGCTGTGGGCTGAACTGATAATCTGGAGCCTGTGTCTAAGATTCTGACCTGAGATTCAGTTCTTACACTTACTAAGGAAATGATCTCTTATGACCCATCTGAACCAGACAGAAGCTGTACAACATCTGAAACTCTGCTTACAGGTCTGGAGAATGATGCAACAAAGACTGTTAATTCTATAGCTAGTAGCAGCAAGAATTTATCTGAGCTTCATGATCTTTGCAATGCCAGTCATTTGCTATTAGTGATGTTCATAGTGTGGCAGACACTTTCTGGACTTTTAAAAAGACAGACCTTGCCCAGAGAAACTCACCTGTCTTCCTTCCTTTGAATGCATGTCCAAGCTGGACCTCAGACAGAAGTTCCATCCAGGTTCCTAGAGGCATCTGACCCTACTTCTCAGGTGCCTTCCATTTCTGATTGGCCTCAAACACCACGTGTTCCTCTCCCTCCACTCATGTATCTTTGCTGCCTATTCTGGCTATTCTCTCTGCACATCAAAAGTAGAAAGAGGGACAGCAAAGGTAGAGATCCTGTGCTACAGCATGAGATGCTTGCTCCAGAATATTCCACTATGCTTTACAAAGGAAAAAGCTGGCAGAGTGACAACATATTGAACTTCAGTAACCACTGACTTCAAACTTCAAACAATGGGTTTTGTCTCTCTGTTCCATGGCTGGTTTCTTAGCTAGGGAAGTAAATCCCTTTACAGACTTCCCATGATCTCTAAAGCACACATATTTGGTTTGAAATGGAACAAAATGATATCTCGTTCCAGTAAGTACCATATTTATCCCTTTACCAGAAAGGGCGTGGGTGTCTTTAGAGATCTTGAAAATGTGAAAGATATTAAAAAACAAAACAAACAACAACAACAACAACAACAAACCTAAACAAACAGTAAAACTGACACACTTCAGATTCTTAGATTTATTAGGCTTAACATTTCTATATTTGAGGCTATGTTTTCCACTCATTACTATTCAACCAGCCCCTGTGGCACCTGCTCTATGTACATTCTCATTCTTATTAGCAGCTGGCAAGGTCCTATAGCCAAATGCCAGCTGATCAAAGCGGTTGGATTTTCTAGGAGTCCATGAAGGCTGAAGATGGTGGACAGCTGTATGGGGCTGGTATACCACCAAAGTGCTCTATTTTGATTTGTAACTAGACCAAACAGTTCAGAAAGGTCAAAAGCGTGTGGACCTTACTTAGTGGCTATTTCAAGTGCTAGATAGTAACTCAATTTGCCAGGAAGTGTTCATGGGGATATCAAAAATCAGATGGGATTCATAAGCCTGCTTTTATTCCAGTTTACCTGATATAAACTCAACATATGAAAAAACTGAAGCAGACTACAAAAGTCATGTATAAGCATATGCAGTAAGTTTAATGATTTAGGAGTCCTATAAAAATTGTAAGTGTGCTCTGATCTTCAAAAAAAAAAAGGTTGTCAAATAAAATAAAATAGGAGGGAAACTTATGCACACTTCCTCAAGCTCCATATTGCCAAACTGATGAGTCTGTTATCAAAGACTCAGTCTGACTGGTCTTATGAGGAATGTAGGAAATCCAGCTCTGACCACTGAACTTCCATTCTGTCATGCATAGAAAAAGTATCAAAAGCAATGCAAAAACCTATCTCCTTAGACAACTGTGTAATTACCCGCCCATGGAATAAATTTGTAACTTCCCCCTCTCAATTTGAATCTGCTTGTAGTCTTTGGGCTGAGGGCTAATTATCTTCTTAAATTTGTCTATTTATTTTCTTTAGCAGAAATCTGAAACATTAAGATCAATGTTTTCCCTTTGCAGACCCCTCCTGAGTGGGCTTCTTGTTTTATTTGCTATAGCATAGAGTGTCGGCGATCAGCTATGTCAGTTCAAGGTTTCGTGCCTTCAGTTTCTAGCAGACAGCCCCTCGTCCTTCCATTTAGAGAAAAGTAGATGGGACTGGGGCTGGACCGAAACCATTTTTTCCATCCAGATCCGTATTTGTTCTCAAATTGCAACAAAATTATTTCTTGACTGTTCGCACCAAAGGAAAAAAAAAAAAAAAACAAAAAACTATTAAGCTATAGATTGCTAGGAATTTTGCTTCAACATTTCAAAAAAAAAAAGGGTTGAAATTTATTAAAATCTTGTTAGCTTACACTTAAATAAAGGGTTTCAAACCCAAATCAGTGTTTTGTTGTTGGTGGTGGTGGTTGTTTGTTTTAAATTTAAGTGAATAACTTTTGTGAACAGCGAGGCATGGTTTTCTTCTGGTCTCTTGGTTGACAATGAGCTGCAATAGGGGCTGTCTCCACATGGATTTTCTGTAGGCTAATAATGCATGAGCTTATAAGGCAGCACTAACTGGCTGGTGATTTTCATGAAGTTCCATCGTAAAATGCAATGAAAGCCATCTCTGAAACTTCCATCATTTTGCCAAATTTGAAGCTGAACAACAAATTTGTAAAACCTAAGTAACGTGAGATACACTGAAGTAACACGTAGGGAAAAGCAAAGAGATCGTGTAACTGCCCAAATTTTGTTTCATTAACAAATCAGCTTTGAAACAGCACAATAGCGGTGCTTTGGCAGATCCAAGGTTTTCAGAAGTTTTCTACGTGAGGAAGATGCGCTAAAGGTCACCGTTTCCTGCAGATAGGTGCAGTTCAGACCAATGCCTTCCTAAGAGAACATTTTTGTGACTAACTCAACCAGCCAAGCCTTTCCCTGCAGTACCTTCCATTACTTCGTATTTCTGTATCACAACTGAAAAAGCGTTCAGAGGCTCACTCACACAGAAATTCCATCTCAACTTTGTTGTCTATATTTGACTCTCTGCGTCTTCTTGGAAATAGGATGACCAGACCACATCACTGTGTGCTCTTCACCATTTTGAGTGCTAATGCTTTATTTGCGTTTGTTGTCGCTGACCCCAGAGAAGTCTGATCAGAACAGTTACAATTATACCAATGAATGCCATCTTGTCTTTGGGAGAGGCTAAGCACTGCTGTTACAGATTTACTTTCTCCCCCCCATCCATGACAAGGGAGAAAATCAGGGCTTAATGATCTTCTATTCCTAAAGACGAACTGCTTATTGTAGCAAACATTCATTGTAAACAAGTAGCAGGCACTTTTTTTTTTTTTTTCTAGAAACAGTTTTGTAGTTTGTTCATGAAATTAATTCTCGTGATCCTGAAAACCTTTAACAAAGGCATCTCTCATGACTAGAACCACAGATTCAAGCTCTGGCACCCTATTGCAGCCCCTTATTCATGTCAGAAAACATAATAATGCTCCTTCATCTCAAAAAAGTACTGCAAAAATTCAGCTTTGCAGAGCTGCAAGGCATTTGGAAACCATTGGGAGAAAACGTGCCATGAAAGTGAATGTCTTCACTGCGTGATGCAAATATATGTTAAGCAATAAAATTCTGGTTCCTAAATAGGCTTGTCTTGTTTTGATATTCAAGGAAATGAAAAAAGACATACATATTTCTCATTTAATCCTGCCAAGATACAAAACCAGCCTATTTTTATATAGCTGCCCAATATGGACAACAAAAATAGCTGTCTTAATAAAGAGAAAGAGGAGGAAAACACTAGCACAGTTCCTGTGATGCAAAACCATGAGGCCCACCTCAGGACTGCACATCATCTTGGGGCTGAAGTTCTACCTGTTGGATCTCATTTCTTTGAGGAAAAGTGCTGCTGCTTCTTGAAACTCAGCTTACGATGACTGAAATGTTCTGTACGAGAATATTACTGATCCCAAAAGTAAAATCTGAAGAAAAGATTAATATACTTTGCTGAGAGTAAGCTTGATAACTATCATTGTGCCGTGTATTTGCTTCTTGTGGCAGAAGATATTTGATCATTTGAAATGATTACTTAGCTTTAGCTGAAAATCTTTTGAATCAAGTGGCTATAAATCATCTGTCCCACCAGTATTGCTACTAACCAGTGAGCATTTAGACAGCATTAGCACAGGCTAACAACTCCTCTCCATGGGAGAAGGGCCACAGAGTACCTCAAGCACGTGCATGTGTGTGTGTGCTGAAAAATAAGCCACATTAGTGTCAAACTGCATTAGAGCATTTTAAACTCAAAAGCGACACTTTTTTTTTTTTTTTTTCTGGGGGGGAAGCAATTTCTTCTAATCTTGAGTGATATTAGAATATGAATGTTGTGCAATTACATGGGTACACGTTAATAGTGCCAGATGCTTCATCCCTCTGCACTTTGTTTTGTACAAAACAAGATTGAGAATTTACAACAACGATGTCTCCATTTCTAAGGTTTGGGTAATAGTACTTGTACTATTTCATGAAAAAAAAAATGATGCAGGAAACAGACTATTTTCAATACACAGCTTCTTATTCTTTGAAAGATTTGCACGTCATACCTCTGTTAAAGTGCTCAGCATCACCTTACTAAACCTCTGTGGTAGTACTCCAGAAGCAATAGTTGACACCTAAAAACTAGGTGAAAATGTAAGTGAAAAATAGATTTTCAAAAATCACTCAGCACTGACGTAACACTAAGGGTGCATTGATTTTATTAACATAGAAAAAGACTACTTTGATTCTTCTATGGATGATACAATTTAAAACTAATAAATATGCTTTTTGATAGGTACTTTCCAGAGGTTTCAGAAATTATAACGTATGTCAGTACTAATTTTTAAGTGATAGCTTGCTTGAAAGAATAACATATCAACTTGTCCTTTAAGAAATGATGCCGCTACACAGAAGCAAGGGTTTATTTTTATCTAATCTTGCGGCTCACTGAAATCCAGGTATTAATAAAATGCAGTATAACTAGGTTTTGGTCATCTGAAACCACCACCACTTTTCCTTTTTCACTTCACTGGTTTATGCCTTTCAGATGTGGCTAGATGCTGCTTTAGAGCTGTAGGAAACATCATATGTATACATGAAGAAAACTACAGGGACAAATTATGGTTTTGCATAATTGGAAGCTAAGGTAGAGTAAGTTAACAGGGATGTCAGTGGAAATCATTTTAAACAACTTGCTGTGATCTATACTTTCCTATTTCATTTTCCTGTGGTCTGTTTTACGCTACTCCTTCTACTTCAAATACATAGCAGTTTGGGCTCTTTTGTTACTAACCGTTCAATAGTATCTTGACAGCAGAACTACATCTTCGTTCTCATTTAATAACTATTTATCATTCTGTATCTGCCCATTTTCAAGAAGAAATAAAGTTAAGTGTTCCAGAAATTGGAAAAAATTGAAACTTGACCTTTATTAAGTGGGTTAATTGTCACAATCTCAGCATGTATGAAATTAATGACCAAAAAGTGGAACTTCAGAGTTTCAAAAGACTAGGTTAATGTCCAAAAAAGTCTAAACTCTGACCTTCTTGACATATGCCAAAAGAAACAGCCACCCTAATAAATTACTACCTGTGTGCAATTATAATAAACCATTCCTAGCATCCAATCACTTGAATTAATTGCTGCAAGGCAGTGAGGCTCTCTTACACAAATTCAAGTTAATCTGAAAATTCCTTTGCAGTTCATATGAGGCTGTTTGTGCATGCTTGCTTCAGCATGGAGATTCAGTTTTAAAGCACATTATTCATACCTCTGGACCACAAATCTGTATATAACATCACTTATTAGTGCTAAAATTAGGCCTTGGCTGCTAACAGCACTGAATGTGGTGAACCAACGAGGAATAAAGCAAAGGGAATGAATTTGCCTGATGCAGGACACCTACATAGTTCCCAATTTTGTCTTGCATAGGAGAAACACAGTCTCTTTTTCTAAATATGACAACAAACTGCAGAACATTTAAGTCAAACAGCATTCACAAAAAGAAATAATAACAATAAAAAAAACACTGTTTGCCTGGATCCAAGTAAAACAACAGCACAACACAGAACCTACTGACTTGTATACGGATGGATTAGTGAAGGGAACAGACAGCATTTCTCCTGTGAAGAGCAAGAGCGTCTACAGAATGGATAGGTGGTCCCAGCCTGGCACAAAGTGGCAAAAGAAAGCACAGAGGTGACGCAGCCAGTAACATTTGTAAGTGCAACGAGGCACTGCGCTGGAATTCAGCTACTCTGTCATCACAGACAGGAACAAGGACAGGGACCCTTGCCTTGCTCCTGCTCATTCTGTTTGGCGGACAGACAACTTGTGTGTTCAGGGCTGTCAAACTGGCCCCTTATTTCCGAACAATATGTGCTTAATATTAAAATAAAACACTAAGCGTTTAATCTCAGTTATCCAGTTCTGCTGGTGTCCCAATCTGTGCATAAGTAATGGTGATTCAGTTGGGAAATCAATGTTACTCGCTCTTGCAAGTTTTTATTCCCTATCCTCATGCAGCTTTTAAACACCTTTCTGAAGGAGCAAAGAAATGCCCTAAAGGGCTACGGTTCTGTTCCTCTCAAATTCAAGTTAAACTGCTCAAAGGCACAAGTTGTAGTGGTCAGCATTACTTATTTTACTCTGTCTGGACTGGATTCAATTGGAAAATGATTGTGTTTGTCCAAAATCAGGAAGTTCAAAAAAAAAAATGTATTTTGTATGTGACAAACCCTCAAATCTTTGAAAAATAAAAAAATAGAAATAGAAATAAAAAAAAGAAATGAGAAGAGTTCAGAGCAGTGAATACAAGGTTCACCTGGAACACTGAAGACTCAGGTTCAAAAGCCTCTTCTGTGCTTGATCATCTTTGTATAATAAGGAGTCCCATATGCAAAAATATTATTTGGACAAAGGTCTCCAACTGCAGACACATTAAGTTTCAGGCAAGTGTCTCGAATACAACATGATGATCTATTCCAGTATTGCTTTCTGTGGCTTTGACCACTCCTCCTGTGCAGGATTCATTCCCACAGCAGAGCACGTTATGCCCAAGAGTGACCGCAGCCTGGCAAGCGTTACACAGCTCGCCCTCAGCACCACCCTGACAGCAAGGCAAGCGGGCACTTACACCTGTTCTTCACCGCCAGTTTAATTACAACAGTGTCATTCTTATGTTTTCAACTGTTCCTAGGGAGAGTGAAGCCTTTGTCAAATTGTGAAGTGTACGGCTCGACTTAAAAATCCACAGTATTTATAGTATTAACTGGAGATACTATCTTTTTGAACATTCACTGAAATAATTCCAAAACTTATCATTCTTCAGGATAGCAATCACTGCTTCTGATACAAACTAGCTAGTGGTCAGTTGCCCAGCCTTTATTTTTCCAATTAAGAAAGGACATCTCCTTGCTTTCCTCCCCTGTCTAGCTTAACTTGATAACGAGAAATAGCACCGGCTCCAGCTGTGAAGGCTTTCCAGCACGAGAGACGAAGGCAGACAGTGCAAACACCAACTACCAACTTGATCGATTTTGTAAACTGTCAGGTCCGGTTCATGCTGCTACTTAATGTATTTAAAAACTAAATTAATTTGTAAGCGAAGCTTGATTTCTATGTACAGTGAAAATGAAGATAATTGCTAATGACCAAAAAGAGCACACCAGGGCAAAAATTGTTAGAAACACGAGTAGTACCATATACAACCCAAAATATGGCATTACACAAAACAGCCTATTCAAGTATATTTCAAAGCTTATTATATTACAAATAACCCAGGATTATGAATACTAGAGCACTCCATGTTCAGCAAAAGGCTATGACAAAAAAAAAGGAAAAAATAGGTGTTTTGGTTTCTGCCTGTTACCATAGGACAGGCAATATGGTATTTGGCAAAATTTCAGTTTTGTGTTTTTCACCAAATGAATCATCATAAATAGATTTTACTTCTGTTACTAGAACTCGGGTTTGTGCCATTTACACTAACTTTATAGCAGCCATTCATTCAGTTTTGAGAGACACTGAATACTTTAGCGAATTGAAGCAGAGACAAAACCCAAAAGAATCCAGGGCCATTTATGTGTTTTTTTTTTTCCTCCTTTTGTAAGTACAAATGAGATTTTTATTTTAAATGAAAAATCCTCCAAATGATTTCCAAGCTTGCTGCATTTGGTAGGAAATAGATGTAGATACCAGAGAAATGCTAAGGAAGCTCTTCTAACTGTGAGTCAATTTACATGTTGTACTTAGTGCAGCAAGCAAGCCACTTGAAGAAGGAAGCATGTTAGGAACTATTAAAAACAGATGGTAATTACGTGAAAGTCATGTGATCACATCTGACTTCAACATGGATTAAAAGTTTTCTGGAAAAAAGGATCAGATGTCACTTCATCAGATGTATTTGGTAGAACAATGTTTTGTCTAAACACTCCTGTCTGGCACAGAGTATGAGGAACGGCAAAGACTTTCAGTCCATACAATCAGAAAAGGGCAGTGGATTTTGGAAGCATCTTTGGTGTGTCAGACAAACACTAAATTACAATGTTTCATAATTTCTTCACATCTTTCTATAACATAAGAGCAACAGAACTGGCAGCAGCAGATACTCAGTTGTTTCTAAACATGCAAACTAGAGAAAAACAGTTTGTGTAACCTGAACCTTCCGGCACACATTTGAAATACACGTGTCATGATTACGATGGTCATTCCTCTCTAAAGGAGAATCAGCTTCAAGTATGATACCGTTGAGCTGTATAGATCTTCTATACATATGGCCTCTTAACAGTGTCCAAAGGACACTATTTTAGCCCAGGTACTTAAACACAAATTACTGTAGCTATGATACTAAAACATCCTACCTCCAGCCAAAAGGCTTTCAGCTCTGGTGTCCTTCCTCATGACAATACAATCTACAGTTGCATTTATGTACTTCGCATGCATTTTTTCAGTGGAGGTTGTTGCTCTATTTCACGTATCTTGCAACTTCAACAACAGGGCTCTAAGGATATTGTCTTACAGGATACAGCCAAAGAAGCTATAGGTTGTTAGGGAAACAATTCATCAGTAGGTAGGTTCATGAAAAATTCAAAAGGCTTTTTCCCCCCCATTTTGTTTTTGGAGAACAGTCCGAGAAATCCAAGTGATGTCTTTCTTGTATGAGTACTTCATATAGATAGCTAAACAGAAGCAAGATTTGGCATTTAGCCTGGGATTAGTGTGAACAGCCTCTTAACCGAACATTATGAAGAAAGTTAACTTTAAAATGCTTTGAAAGGTCTGTTTTCATGACAGATGGTAATAAGGGCTCATCAGTGCCAATTTTTTTTCATTTCCACCTCAGTTTTCAAAAGCTTAAGTTTTAGGTTAGTGCTTCTGAGAAATCATTACACGCATAGAGGAAAAATGCAAATTACGAAATTAGATTACTCACTATTTTTATTGTGTGCAACATTTTGCTAAATAACACTAACATATGAAGAGTAAGAATTTGACTGTGTGCTTAATATATCGGTTTCTCTTTGTTTACTAGAATCCTTTTTTTTTTTTGGTCAGAAGTTTCTCCTTAAACCTTTATCTGTGCACCTGGACAATTATTCCTCTCCCCACACCCCAAAAGATGCAGCAGTCAGCAGCAGGTAGAGATTTTGGTTGTATAATACACTCACTAGGGAAGACATCGTAGAACTATATTTTATTCAAGAAAACCCACACATTCTGTCCTGTGGCGACCACAGGCTTTGCTAAGCCATAGATATCAGCAAATATTGGAACAAAATACAGTGTATCAGATTCAATCAAAGCATGTAAATTCTGGATTACAGTCAATTTTCAGGGAAGGCTAGATTCAAGATTTCATCATAGTATCTACTACAATGTTGTGCAATGTAGCTGGCAGAAACAGAAATGGAATATTGGTCCTAATAAAAACTGAAAAGTAACGACTTCTGTCTTGACAGTTTAAATGTCATACAACAATTCATAACATTCTACCAAAGGCAGCATATAGTTACAAAAATACTGGTCCAGCATCTTGTTAGTGGTGAAGCAATATCCAAGGTGCAATGGCAACATGCCATTCTTAGTGAAATATTTTTTAAAAAACTATTTTTTCTATTTTCCCCACACTGATACTAGCTGAACACCAAAACTGCTATGACAACCTGAAAGTCACTACTTGTGTATTGCACCAAAAATTTATGCAAAAACACATTTTCCAAGTTGCAGTATAAAAGAAGCAAAATCTAATAAAACTATGAATATGCCAAAAGACGTTTTACTGCAACTGATCTTGGATGAACAGGTTGCAACATTAAACTTTCAACAGTTGTCCAAGCTCGTCCGTTCTTTCCATTGTCTTGAGTTTAAGGATACACAGGTAAAAGTCCTTAATATTGAGAACAGAATTAAATCACTTTATATATCTCTCCATTCACTCACAAAATAAAAATATTCCACCCTCCTCTCCTCCCAGTACCCAGGTAATTTCAAAGTCAAACTTTGGAATTACCCTGGTTCTGATATTGCACTGTGGTAGGATTGTATTGTTTTCATCTAGAAGTTAAAACCCAGTACGAGGGTGACCAAAATTGCTGGAGGCAGTAGACCTGATTAACTTGTGGAGGTATCCAGAGAAATGTGCATCAGAGAGGCACAATCTAAATGGCAAAGCATACTGCAGACTTGGCTTTGGTTTGGACTTGGGCCAAAAATACATTAGCCTACCTGCCATTTCCTTCAAGAAAAGTGTCAATTAGTATCTTAAGCAAAAGATTGAGTAAGATCAGGTAACCATGTCACATTCAATGTTCCATCCAACACCACAGAAATGAAGGAGTAGCAGACAGGAATATTAATCATATTTTCCTTTTAATAATGGTTTAGTCAAAAGTGGAGCTTTGAACATCTCTAGCTAATTGTGAAAACCTGAAGAAGCTGGGAAGCAACCTCACTTTGAACAGTACAGTTTAAAGCTGTGGCTTGGCCTATCCGCTTTCAAACTCTCCAGTAGCACTCGCCAACCTTGTAAATAAGAAGTACCGTCTGGAAATAAAAGAAGTCAGCCTTTAAAAGTTGGTGAATGTTGTACTGAAGCAGCCTAGCTCTGACTGAAGAAGAAAGATGAGATATTTTTATACAGCAAACAAAAGACAAAGAAAACTGAAATCTTCAGAGTTAACTTTAAGTGTATACAATTTGGATTCTCATCAACATTTAAAACTACCAATCATAAGGTTGCCACCTTACCTTTTTCTGGACTGGCGTACCTGATTTTGAACAGGTTTTCCTCCAGTCTCCCAAGTTTCTGATCCTCTTATCCAGTTTTCTGCTGTACTGCTCTCCCACCTTCATGCTCAATACCGAGTCAGTCCTGCCTTCTGCTTTTCTTGGCAGGAGGCAGAGCAAGCTTTTAATTTCGGTAGTCAGAGTGACAGAACAACAAAAGCACAGCAGATAGAAGAGCTTAATTCTTCCCCAGGAAGAAAATACGTTTGGTTCAATAAAGGGCTGCAAAATCTTCCAAAGGCACCTCTTTCCCCAGTTTTTGCCTGAAAGCAAGATGGCAATCTTAATTGAAAAGGGATGCTAAATCTTTTAAATAACTTAAAAATTCATTTTTATATAAAGCAGCAAAAACATTTTTCTCTGCAGAAAGAGAAATGTTAACAAAGAAACACACCAACATAAATGCACTGTTCATAAACTTCAGCTAATTAAATTTCACAAGAAAGTAAAATTTTAGGACTATTCTTTAACCTCATCAGTACTTTCTGAAGAAGATTCTTTGGCATCTTCAGTCTCTCTGTTGCTTTCCTCTTTATTTAAATTTTCACTTTCTGATTTGGTCCCATTAAATAGAGAGTTTTCACCGTTTACAAACCCATTCTTTGTGACTTCGGCATCCATAGCTTCATCAATCTTTAAGTCCCCTTGCTCTTCCACATCATCTAGGTTTCTCAAGACAATAGGGAGTCTAGAGTCTGCCACAGTGTTCTCCAACAAGGCAATATTGCTCTCTTCATATTTAGGAAGTGGAGCTCCATCTGCCATTTGTTTGGTATAGTACTCTCGGCTAGCAGCTGCACTCTTTACTGCTTTCTCCAAGATCTCTTTTTCACCTAAGCGCAGTTTGATAGCCATTATCGCATGTGAAGTAAGGTCATGGGTCTCCAAGAAGGACTTATCATCCTGGTAGAAAAGAACGAGCAAGTTTTTGTTACCAACAACCAACAAAATAAAAAATCCCTTATTGTTAAAGCATAGAGAGAAAAATTAAGTGACAGCAGCTTCTTCAGTCTGATCCAGACAGACATATACGAATGAGAGGGCCTGCATGGAGTCCCCGTGAAATTCATCACAAATCCATAAAGAAGCCAAAAAATTCTCCACATAGGTTAGCCTGCATAACAAGCAAAGTCAGGAGACTTCAAACATATGAAACATAGATTCACTTAAAACATGCTTGCAGTAGTAGCACGCTTCTTTGCAGTTTGGAGAATACAACTAACAGGCAACAAGTTGAAACTGATTCCCCATTTTACTTGCAGAGAAAAAGCAAGTAGCCTTTATTTGGAGAATCAAAGAAAAATTACATTAACAAAATTACATTAACAAAATTTTCTTTTTTGCAATCTTATTTGATTTTCCTTAGATAATGCAAATATGTTTCTACACTTTAAAAAGTGCAAAATGAATTATGTACTACCATTCAGATGAAAGTTTGTAAAGAGGAGATGGGGACGAAGTATCTTCTCTTACAATCATAATACAAAACACTTCAGACATTTAAATTACATGTAATAATAATTTTACCTCCACAGTTGTTTTATAGGTTTTCAAAAGAAGGGATGCTCTGGCTTCTAGGAATGTCCAAAGTTTAACTTCATTGTCCCAGCTAATGGGAAACTCAGAGTTCCCCAGAGTGAAGATTTTATCAATGGCATGCTCACCTATCAAGTGTTCCTTCAGCTCTTCTGCAATAAGTATAAAACCAATCTGTTAAAACCAATCTTATCATTCACTTTGTCAGTTGACAAACTGCAGAAAGATTCATTTTCAATAGTATAGCTTTGAGCAGCTAAGGAAAAAAGACTCTCCTCAAATAAGAATTATCAAATATGCTGATTAATTCTAGGATTCTCCTCAAAGAGGCAACTGGAAGACTTGAGGTGAGCAGAAAAAAGACCTTCTCCTCCACTCTGAAATAAGATTTATTTTAGCCTCTCATAATACACAATGTCACTCTGTTACAGTGAAATGGGATGTTTTGTATAATAACTGATAAACAAAACAAAAGGCAGTAATTCTTTAAAGAGTTCAGTGAACTTTTTGAAGTAACAGGGCAGAGAAAGTTTGCAAACAGTAATGGAATTATTTTTCCTAATGCTTTGGTAATCTGTTTCAGCAGCAGAAACTACCTACAGCTGGTCAAACAAAACCCTCATACAGAGTAGAAAATGCTTAATCAGCTCCTTGACATTACACAAATTCTATTAATCTTTTAATTATCAAATTTCACTCCTGCAAAGCGGCTATCACGAACCTCAAGTAAAATGTATCACAAACAGCACAATTATGACAGAAGTCTGCAATATAAATTGCTATGTATCTAAATTTCCACTTGTTTACAAGAGGATTAACAAAGTCAGTAACTTCTGCTCACGGAATTGTATGGAGTTTCCCAATAAACTTTTTAGTTTTATTATACAGTATTTAAAACATATGAATAATCTAAGCACAATCATATCTGAGAAATGCAATTAAGATGTCCACTAGCTATATTTTCTTCTCCAAGACAAAATTCACCCTCTCATCGGAATCCTAAAAGTTTCTTTCTTTGAATTTCTTAAGTTCTAAAACGTGGACACTAGGGTGCAATGAAGTCATGACACTACAGAAGGTAATTTTTTTTTTTTTTTAAAAGCAACCAGACCACATGCAAAAAACCTAACTCCAATATTCCTACTGGTATTAAAATCTGTATCATCTGCACAGCATCCCTAACTGCAAGGGAATTCTCTCACTGTCATTAAAAACAGTCATATCTATTTTTCCCATAAATCCCACTAACGTAAGAGAAATTCTACGAAGACTACTTGTAAATATATAAGTTCAATTTAGATTATAATTACCAAAATATTTTAAACACACAACTTCAAATATATCTCTTCTATATATCTCATACAATACAGAATATTCCAATTCTGTACCTGAAAGATTCTGCTAGTAAAGGCTATCCTACTATGATTTTAAGTGTGTAATCACACCCTAGGTCTCATATGATCTTCTGTCGTGAACCATTTTTAAAACTAAGAACTAAAGATCAAGCTCCTCATTCACAACCGCCTGGGAGATTAAATAAGAACTGGATCACCTCTCCAGTAGTTCTAAAAAGGCCTGTGTTATTAAAATATTCCTTCAGATGACATGGCCAAAGATTGGGTTTCTCACTAGGTTACAGATCCATTTGTAATCTCAACTCCGATGTATTTCTTTTCTGATCTTCTAGCTTAAAGTTTTATACAAATGTCTACCACTTTCCTGCATAATAAAAACAAACAAAAAAACAAACTACCAAACATGAATTAGATTATCTTTATCAAATATCTTACCTTCACTCATACAAAACACTCGAAGGAAAGCCAGAAGCTGGGCAGAGATTGGAGGCTCAGTGGAGTGCAAGGCAAAAACACTAGAACTAACAAAAGAAACAAACAAGAGTAAATGCAAGCTCTATGGTCAGACCTTTGAACTTACTTCAAAAGACCTTAAAGAATACAACAAATGCAGTGTTACAAAAGTAACTTCAGTTTAAACTGAAGAAAGTTTTTTCTAACCTGTACCTGGAAAGAACAATTATCTCTACAATTTTACACCTACAATGATTTTTATACGGCTTTCATAGTAAATTCATGAAAATGTAATGTTTCACGTCTGCTGCTCCTAACAGTACCCTCTGGAATGAAAAGACTAAAGGAAAATGCTGTGGTTCACATACTGAGCATCGTAGTGTGTCTGCAAGGGACAGGAAAGAAAGAAAAACCACAGATTGCTTCAAATTAATCCTTGCTCTATTTTTGTTCAAATAGTTATTAACACAAAGACTTTTTCCCCTTATATATGGTCCAAATTAGATGATAATATAGCTCAGAGAACTTCTGTAAATATTATTACAATAACTTTAATTTACTATACAAACAGGAGAAATATCAGACCTAAGAAAACTATCACAGAACAGCTTTATATATGCTCTACTGGACACTATATACATTAGAAATGTTTTTAAAAAACAACATTACATTGTGTTTTACTTACGTTGGGATACCAGCACGAGCTAAGACCTCTGCCTTCATAGCATACAGCCTGTCACTTTTACTCACGCCAAGCTTTATTTTCACTCTGTCATGTGAATTATTATCAAAGAAAAAACCACTGTGGATCACAAATTCAGCGTTTGACCGAGTGCCATAAAAAATGTAAATCTAGAAGGATGAAAAGAGAAGTGAAGGGACAGGAAAAAAAGCTTAAGATCAGCTCACAAATCTGACATAATTTGAAAGTTATTTCCTGAAAGAGTTACTACCCAGAGTACAAGGTATACTTGATTATATAAAGAAACATACTTTGTTTTCTGGTATTGGTTCAAATGCTGTATAGTGTGGCAATAAACTTTATAGAGGTAGATGTAAACATATCCATGTAACTGAGAGACTTTCAAAGGAGAGAAAAGGTTCTTATGCCATACTTTAAAATACCTTTTTTTTTTTTTTTTTTGCCACTCACACTCTCATAAAATACCAGTATTTGGAAATAAGCTCACTAAGATCCTACACCTTTAAAGGCCAAAAGCATTCTGAGACAAAGAGGACTCATTAAAAGAACTGGTGTTTCTGGGGCCATTTCCTCCCCCATACGCTCACACAACACAGTAATGGATGGATCAACTTTGGTTTGGTTTTAATGTTACCTGAAGACATGGATGCATCAAAATATATCGTACAGAGAGATCTGATCTGTGTTCAGCCAGTATTTCTTTTTGTGCTACACTCTAAACCTTTTCTGTAAAGCAAATACGTCCCTTTAATTCATACACAAAGATAATATGTTCCTAAATATAACCTGCAAAAACTATTTAACCAAAAGTGAATAAAAAACAGGTAGTTCTGTGAGTAGCAGAAGCAAAATCTCATTTCTTACAGGTGCTTTTGTATCTGCTTAACTCGGGTGCCTATAAAGGGCAAAATTCAGTTAAATTTTCCTTCTGTTGCCTGTGGTGGAAGAGTACCCAATTGGAATCTGTTTCCCATGCCCAGTAACTGATTTTCCTGAAATACCTATCGATAGTTCATAATCTTTGATAGCGACCACACTGATAAATTTGGTTAAAATAAATTAAAAAACTATTAGAGTAGAAAAAGTGCACATCCACAACATGCTTGCTGTGTAAGGCTTGCATAGTTTTTCCACTCAAGGCGAGGCTGATTGAAGTACATGGACCAAGAGGTCTGAGTAGTCTTTTTGCATTGCATAGTCTTCTCCTGCATCAAGAGGATATTTTCCCCTTTTGTTTGATACTGAAATTGTCAAACAGGAAAAAAAAGTTCAACAGTTACAGAACTCCCTGCTTAACTTTAAGATACAGCAACACTCTGGATACCTGGAAGTTTCCAGTCCTGGCTAGCTGACAGAGGAAGGCGTGATGTTCTCTTAAGAGTTCAACAACACTAAGGATGCCATTTGCTTTCTTAGTTTTCAATTTTAGATTAGAAGTGTTTGCCCTAAGCACTGAATGCTTAAGTGTTATATTTAATTATAGTAAACATTATGCTGTAACACTCATATAATGAATGAGTGACCTGCCTACTTATGTTAAAGTGGGGGCTAAGTTGCGTTAGCAAGACCCTTCCACAAAATGCTTAGGATAACCATGGGAAATGAAATGCCAGTGCAAATCTCCATTGATAACAGAAAATGTTGCACAATCAGAAGAAACTCTAGCTCAATTAGTTCAGGAGTCCAGTTTAAAACTACTGTGCTATATCTCATATCAAACTGTCATGTGTCATGTGTATATTACACAGTATTCTCTTATACAAGAAAGCAAATCAGGACATATGAGAAGCTGCTGAATTCAAGGCCAGTGTTTGATAGATTGTGGACTTCTGCCTCATTTTTTAGCAGTAAAAGCAGGGATTGTGCACTTTTCCTACTGAAATTGTAAGAAATAACATCTTCACAGTATATTAAGAGACTAAACCATTACATAATTAACATACTTCAAACTTTAACTGTTATCAACATCATTGCACAGAAATTAGAAAAAAAGAAAAAAGAAAGATAGCAAAGTAAAACCACTAAAATATAATCAAAATAGAGGAAGCCTCTATAACTGAAATGGAGAGAGCAGCCAGAACTGCTATACAACACATCTATTGCCAGCTGTGCAAAATTATAAATTGGATCACTTCTGGAAAAACTGTGGACCTCTTTTAACTCAACATACTGGTATTGGAAAAACAGCAAATATTTGACTACCATAACAAATTCTAATAGCAACACAAAAAATAGACAATCACTGTGAACCACAGCATAGCAATGAGGATAAATATATCTCTGGAAAGCCATACTTAAAAAAAAAATTCAGACAGATCTTTGTTCAAAAAGAAGGTAACAATACATAAGGAAAATGAAAATCAAAAGATTATAAAGCATAAGACTAGTACCTCAGAGACTGCATAGGAAAACATTTTGGGATTCGAAGATCCCGAACATTCAGAGAAAAAAGTCTTTTTGACCATGTTGACTGCCATTGCACAAGCAGTAAGAAAAATGGAGTGCAGCAACACTGAGGGTTTATTCTGGCTACTGACACAGCACGGGAAAACTCCTATCAGAGATTTCCTATAGTCCTGGAACCACTATCTTCAATACATCTCAACAGATTTACCTTTAACATTCATTTTTTCTTAGCAGTTCTAAACAGAATACCAGAATCTAAACTGTTCCATGCATTTTGCAAGACCTACTCTTAGTACTTTCTTTCCTTTTTTTTTTTTTTCCTACTTTAAGAATAAAGGTGTGTGCTCATGCATGCACATGAGGGAAGGACTATATTTTTGTCCCCTTCTCATTTTCACTAAGCATGGTAATGGCAACATGGGTAAAATGACTGACAAGTATACTGCATTTAACCTCTTCTTAAATAAAGACTAACAAGAAATGTAAAACAACTAAATTTTCAGACAGGCTCTACAATCTGCTAATGCAGAGAAAGTAAGGTCTAAAATATATTTATCTTCGGTCCTTTGGATATGAGTCTTTTATTAACCTCAGCTAGAATACCAAACTCCATGTCTGTGTATGTGCATTTAGCAGTGAATAAATATTTCAAGTAGTTCTCTAAAATATAAGGAATCAATACTATCTTAAAATCAGGGTCTGCTCAGTGACGGAAAATATTTTATTTTGAAAACCATGCACTTATTTAGTTTGGCAGTATTTTCACATGCAATTAGCCAATAACAATAAAATTCAAATGTAGCAGGGCTTAATCCACACCACTCTTCTATTACAATTTTGTAAGGAGTTATCAAGTGTCACTTTTTGTGCAATTCCTGGTAGCAGATTAGCAAAACGGTTACAGCTAATCAAAATGTTTGAGATTAGCTATCTACCAAACACGTACTGGTACCCACTGCCTTTATTACAGTATCCTTCACTTTCCAATAGATTTCTGCACAAAACTTCATTAAAAAACTACTATGTAGATAACTGTTCACACTACCTGTTCTCCAGCCTTGAAATCTTGAAGCGCTACACATTCACACCGGTCATCTTCTAAATTGTAGCCTGTAGTGATCTATCCAAGGAAAGAGAAACAAAAGCACCTTTAGCATTTTTATCTCCCCTGGCACTAATAAACATTGTCCTATTGGAAATATATATTGACAATAGTAATTGCACACATTTCTTTCTCTGCCCAATATAATATAGCTGGTAATAAGTGTTTTATGATTACTGAGCAATTTGTTTCTAAAATTCTCTGCATTAAAGAAATCTAAGGGAGGAAATAACTTACCCAAAGTGAATGGAATGCTCTCAGGAAAGTACCCTCCATAGACAGTCCCCTGCTAAAGCCAGTAGCTTGTTATAAAGTTCTTGAGCTTTCAGTCACTCCCATGAGGCTCATGGGAGCAAGGCCCTGACCGTTCTACATTCCGTGTTTTACTTTCAACTATCAGCACATTTTTGATCCCTCAATGAAAATGGATTAGATAACTGTGGATCTTTAGGGGATACAATCTTCAGAGTATTATAGTTCATTCGCAAATAATCCCTTTATCTAAAGTTAAGTAATACTCTTAAAATGCTAGAAGGATTTTTTTTTGATGGTAGTAGACAATGGAAGAGGACAAATTTTCTTAAACATGTACTTCTCCAAAACCATAAAGCATTCACACCAACTAGCAAGGCTATCCTAAAAATGTAATATTTTAATATTACTTTTGATTATTATTATCAAAGATGTAGACATAGATGCAACGACAGGATGGAACTTAAGCTGCTGCACAATCAGAAAACAACTTTTATGGTAGGTTATTCTGAATTTAGTCCTTACAGAGCTAGCTAACTTACTGAAAAATATGCTCTGGGTCTTGGGGAAAACCTAGAAGAAGCCAAAGATTCTCTCTCAGGCTTTGTAAATGAAAACATACTTCTTCGTAAGCTGACTTCCATTTGAGTTTAGCTATACCGTGATACCCATCTTGCATGCAGTTTAACCAAAGATAGAACTCCATGGGTTATTTTGAAAGCCTGGTTGATGGTTTACATATTAATAGTTTTACAATGCTTGCATAATCAAAGATGCATTTATAAGCCAAAACAATGTTTTCAAAGTGACCACAGGGAACTCATCTCAGATGCAGCAAATCCAAAATGGCAGCCACAAGCTAGGGCAGCCTGGCCCTGCGGGACACTTGCATAACTGCACTGCACACAGATGCCACCACTTAAGACCTATTAAAAGGATTTGTGGTATGTTGAGATCAGAAGAGAACATTAGAGTCATACAATACGGTCTACTGCAAAAGACAGACTGCAGTGTTTCAACAGAGAAATTCCTGTACATTCGTTATGCTGGATTGAACAATTTCTAATTAAGATCCATCGTTCAGAAGGTTATCCAACCTTGAACTGCAGGTTGCAAGTGTTAGAGGATTTGTCCTCACTATTACAATGTACCTTCCAAGTTCAAACACAGTCACCTTCTCAAAAACTGCGACTTGCATTCAAGGAAAAGGAACTCTTGACAGCACTTGACCTGTCCTGAATTTTTCTTAGAGTATAAACTCAATGAAATACTTTTGAACATGAAAACTCCCTTCCAGACTCTTGATATGACCGTGTAACAGGAGAATTTCAAGAATTCCAATATGTTCAGAGAAGAATTCGGTCAGTTTAAGCATGCTTCACTGGACTACCACTAATTTTTAGTGGATTTATTTATCTTTAGTTTTGTTGTCTGTTTTTACTTTTGTATCATTTGGGTGGTGTTTTTTCTTTGTTTTAAACAGCACTTCTAAAAGGCTTTTCCGTAAAGCATAATGGAGTGCTAGACTTATTTCCTCTTTCTTTTAATAGCAGTCATGTAAGAGAATTAACAGGGTGTTTACTTCTCTTCCCACATGATAGCTGACAAATTGCATCCCTTCAGTTTTATTTCTGAAGCAGACCAATACATGAATTTCAAGTTGTGTATAAAGCACGCAGTACTCTGCTTGGTCAGTGATTATGGATGGACCCAGCCCAATAGGCAGAGTGTAGCTTATTTAAAGCTCTGGCAGAACTGGTAATCAACCTCTAACTGTCAAAATACAATCCCACTAAAGAATAACAATGAGAAATGCATGAAGACAACCATTTTGATATAGTTCTTAGAGGCAGGTTGATCTAATTAATACTGTCAGATGCAAGAAAAAGCTGGATGGACCTGGCTCCAGTTAAAACCCAAAGAGCATTTTATTATCTAGCTTGGGCAAAGGGGCCCTGTGGAATACTGCAAGAACAGGAATATGTAGTAGCTGATTGACTCAGGAAGTGTTTCAGTACATTTGGAATAGACTAGACAGTGGCACATACAACACCATCTCTCCTTTCTCACTTTCATACAATGAAGAACTGCTTATTTCACGTGTTTTAAAGAGATGTGCTACAATTAGAGCAGAACCCACCTTCATCCCACTACACAATAATATGAACAAGAGAGACAGCTTATGGTTACCTTAGCAGTTTTTCTTTTTTTTCCCCAGTTTCTAATACAATGAAATAACACATAACAAAAAGGTTCGATAATGGACGAAGAAAAGCTACTAACATTATAGTTGTCTATCTTTCCTAAGCCTATAGACATTTTAAAGTAGCTTGTGTAGAAATATGAAACACATGAGTAAAGTTTGTATATACATACAAATCATTTAAGCTCTCCCCAACCCCCAGGATACACTTAAGCATAAAAAATTGCTTAGAGCCCTGATATACTACTGCACTAGCAGGTTTGGCTCCAGAGGCTGGCTCCATATCAAACCCATTGTTAAGGAGCATAATAAAAATAAAAATTACTTTATCAATTTAAATAGAAGTTTGAATGATTAAAACAATGTAAGTAGCTGCTCTTTTAATATGGGCTACTTAATTTTTCTTCCCTCCCAGAACCTTAATTCTCTTCCTCTTTCTCTTTAATCCCAACTTTGAAGGCATTCATTAAGAGTTGTCTAATAAATACAGGCAAGTCTCTGCAAAAGCATCAGAAAGAGAAGCCTGGCAGGAAAAGGGTACAGGAAGTACTGATGCTTGTAGCTACAACTTATATCACAAAAAATATACATTTCTGAATTTTAAGCAATTTTCTTTATATCAGAGACTCTCACACAAGCTTTGTTGAGAAATCAAAGCTATGAGATTGCAATAAAAATAAAATAAAAATAAAAAGTGAAAGGCAAAAATCAGTATTAGAGAACAACATATAAAGGGAAAAATAAATGAACCAAACATGCAACTTTGTAGCCTAGCTACTGTAATTGGTACAGTCATGGTAACAATGAATTAGCTAAGTGTAAAGTGAGAAATTAAATAAACAAAGTGTAAAACAAGTAAGCTTCTCTTATACCAGCAATACTAACATACACTAACACAGTGTCCTAATAACACTGAGGTCAACTGTCCCCCAAAAGGACCAGATTACTTGAAATACTATGGCTGTATTTACTATTACAATAAATATTATCATCTCCTGGAAATACTATTTCAGGGTATAAATTTCGAAGCATTCATGACACTAAATAACACTGATAAACCATCCTCTTACAGGTTTCCATTTCCTCACTTCAACATTAACTAGCCTGTTAATGAAATCAAGACCTCATCCTCTGAACTAGTTCACGTAAAACAAAATGTCAGCAGGTCTGACTGTCTATATACATATGTCACCTTTTAAATGTTTAATATGCCCTGAAGTAGTATTTTTGCATTTTGTTTCTTTGATGTAGTAACAGATGTACTGTTTTTGTTGAACTAGGCTTTGTTCTTGTTGTTGCTGTCTCCATAACAGGGCTCTTTGGGCATGCTTAAGAGAGCAGGCAGTATTTCTTAGTTGCAAATGTCTAACCACTTTCCCTAGTGGTAGCTACAAGAGGCAACCTCCATCATTGTCTGCTTTCATATTCTCAGTACAAATCTATCTAGTATTGTGAATCTTTGTCAGACCCGTCAGAAACAAAACTCTGTGTCAGAAAAATGGAAATATTCAAACTTGGCTGGAAAAAAGGTATCACGTATCTGAAAAGTTTTAAACGTGCATTATATGTACAGGAGACAACCATATGCAAGGATGCAATGACTTCTGAAGTTTTGTTTAGATGAAGAAAGTTCTCACTGAAATGCTACCATAAGACATTTAAGAAATCAACAGATCTGTCAGCTATTAGTTTTTTCAGGCCATTCAGGAAGATAAAGTAACTGTGTTAAGAAGTGTAATGAAAAGTGTTATTAAACTGTTCGCTGGCAGTTGAAAGGCTTAATACTTAAGCCTTAAAGCCTTTCAGCAATACTGAAGAAAACCTTACCAGTCCATTAGTATGATTACACATGTCCCATAAAGGTATTAGAGCCAACGTAACTCTGGAACCGTCTTCTGTTGGAATCTGGTTCTGCCGTGTCATAACAGAGGAAACTGCCCATCTATAAAAAATTAAAAACATTAGGTTGTCAATGCTCAAAACATCAATATATGATTGCCTGTAGTCCAACCTGAAATAGTCATATACACCAAGAGTTTCCAAACTTATTTTTCTTAAATAACACAGACTAATAGCAGCAGGAGGTAACAGGAGAATCAGCAGCTCCAGGGTTTCCAAGACACGCGCACAGATCCTGAATTCCCAAATCAGGATTATGATCCCACACCTCTTCAGCACTTTTTGCAACAGAACCGTATCTTCATGCCTTCCAGACTTCAACCAGGACCCACTCCCATCTCACCTTTCACTTCCCCCACCTTTTTCTGCACATACACCTCTCAGCACATATCCCAAACCTGGGGTCAGCTATTTCTGCAGGCCTCAGAGTTCACAGCTACTGCATGGCAGCAGTAGCTCTCACCTATGTGCAGGCTCTTGTAAGAGCCAGGTGGCATTTTCCTCCTAGCTCCCTAAAGAGCTTACGCTACCTGAACTGGAAGGCACTGTCATCTACTGATGCAGGCACGATATTTTGGTAACTGCTTCTCTGCAGTTTGGGAACTTTTGGCTTAGTTTGGTATTGGTAAATTTCTGCTTCTCAGAATAAAAAAAGGGGGGAAAAAACCCTATTTGGATATCCAGGTTAAAAGAATAAAAGTAAAAGATAGTTCAGCACTGACATCATTCAAAACCTTTCTAAGTCGGGTTAAGAAAATGAAATGCCAGCTACCTATTCAACTACAGTAATCTTCAGAAAAGCTTAATATTTCAGTATTTTCTAGACATTTCTGAAATTCCAATTTTATTTCATTTCAGACAAAAATGAATATTAAATGCCAAAAAGAAGAAATCTTAAAAGTTTCACTGTGTTCTGGCTTTAGTACATATATTTATTGTGCTTTTTGAAAAAAGGAACACCACCAGGAGAAGGCCAAAATAATTTTAACTCCCCAGACTCCACTACTAGCAAGTATTTAATACACAGAATTAGACTTTCAGGTTTTTTTTCCCAGAAGGACTTCAGATTGCTTGGAAAGATATTGCCAACTTGAAATTTACTGAATTTCTTAAAAACCATATTAAAATTGTGGATAGTTCTAATATACAAACACCATTTGAAACATAACAGTAATATGTTTCTTCTTTATCTGCAAAATTTTAATCCACTTCACGTGCAAGTTGGCATGTTCCTCTGTGACCCTGTAAGTAAAGCAGGCATGCTTTGGAAATCCCAGCTTCATAGACTTACACAGAAGTCTCTAATAACTCATGAATGCTTTTTATTTGTGCTATTTCAATCATTTAAGATAGCAAGAGCTTTAATTCTGTTAACTATTCTTATTTTCATCTTAATTATGTCACCCCCATAGCACCTCCAATTGACACTCATGCTTCACATGTACAGCTTAAGCTCTCCAGCTCTCCAGTTCAGACACTGTGAATACTAGTTTTCACTACTACATATTGGTAAAGCCTCTTATAAAATTAACCCCCCCCCCCCCCCCCCCAACACAACCACACCACAC
>VXAA01006731.1:0-39183 GCA_013399115.1 Anseranas semipalmata | reverse complement strand
CCAAAAACAAAACCTCCTGCAACGTTGACTGAATTATTTTCTTCAAAAACAACAAATTACCTTACTAATCTCAGACTGCGTGTGCCAGTTGGCTAAATTAACTGCTTATAATGACTATTCCTTTGTAACTATTAAAATCTGCATATTTATTTCACTTTCTTCTTCATTAAGTATATTAGTATCAAATTCTACATTTAACATTTCAATAACAATAGGGCTTTCCCACCAATGAAGCATTTCCAAGGCCCAACACTTCACTAAAAAAAAAAAAAAAAAAGAATTAAGAGACAGACAGACCAACCTGTAGTCGTCATAAGTGAAAGAATCCTTTAAGGGCAGTTTGCTGGCATTGGGATGGGTCTGGGAAACATATGTTTCAGGAAAAGGTGAAAAGAGAAAGAAAACAGAAATCAAGAATCAGTCAGCAGAATTTCATTATTTAGCTGCCTAACAGATCCTAACAAGAGCCAAATGAAGCAGGAGGCGTCCAGCCACGCTACAGAGGGATCATCATGCTATTATGCTCTCATACATCACTGTCAACTTAATTTGTTGTGCCCAGCAGCCGCCATAAATCTGTTTCTTCATATTTCAAGACTGGAACCCACAGACATTGTACAAAAATAAAAAATTTAAGGTGGACTGAGTATGCAAAGGTAAAACAAGACACAGCTCTTGGTGAAGGGTGGGAGAAAGAAATCAGACAATAAGCTCACATGTAGGTTTCACCAACTCTCACAGTTTCCTCTCTGCTAGGATTTCAGGAAGGTATTTCACAAATGCAAGAAAAAAATTAGACAAAATTTGCATTTCTTCCGCTATACCTCTAAAGGTTTTATTCAGTAGAAGTTGCACTACACTTCAGAAATAAACAGATTAAAAAAAAAAATTTTAAATAGCTTTGGTGACAAACAGATTAGACAGTACCTACATCAACCCATCTACACGTACTCCAATCTAAAAGTGGAGCAATCCCATTTGAGAAAGCATGTTGTAGTTGTCATTAACAGGCAAAATATTTAATTTTAAATAGGCTTTAAGAAGCTGTAATGCCTGTTACTTTTCTGACAAATTAACTTATTTAAAGTTTCAAAAATGCAGGTAGTTTTAAGCCCACATTCACACACTTCAGAACTTTGTCCCACTTCACAAACGGAAAACCATAATAGCATGAATTTTAATCTTCAGGTTCAATTAGGTCTCACAGACAAATTGAAGTAAATGATCAAACGGTTATTTCAAACGATACAAATGATTTTTTGCATAGCTATATCTTTGTGACACTCCTAATGCATGAAGCTCCATGTAGCACGCAGCTTTTTTTACTCTTGATGCATTAGCATCACAAGTGCATGGTAATTTATCATTTCTCACTGTAATGTACTTGCTGGCACTGTGTGCAGGACAGTAGGGGATGAGGTAAAAGTGGCTCAAACCGTAAATCAATTAGAAAACAAAAGCTGGTGCTCGGTGCGCAATTTTAGGCAAATTATGTACTACAAAAGACTGCCAATTGGGTGTGAGGTCCCAGGTGTCTGCTCTCCCTCAAGCCCGCTAGTTAACCCTTGGATGAACTGCCTCTGAAACACGGGGAGCTCGGCACTAGCGGCTGCCGCCCCGTCCCCGCCTTTTCCTTCCTAAACCCCTCCACGCTCCCCTCACGTCTGCACCCCCACCAAGGGCCTGGACGCTGAAAGAACAGAAACCCCCTCGAGTTTCGCTGCGGCGAGGCGTTTTGCAGCTCACAGAGCCCTTCAATACACAGGCAGAGGCGAAAACCCGAGCAGTACAGTTCAGGAGACACCTTCCCTGCCGCAGAGCCGTCCGGGCTTCAGAAACGGCCGTAAACTTAGCTTCCAACGGGAAGTAACAGTTGTTAANTCGGCGGAACGGCGCCTGCCCATCGCCGGGCCGCGGGACGCCGCGCTCCGGGCTCGGCCCGCTGCCCCTGCTCGGGGGCAACGCCACCGTGAATGACAACCGCAGGCCTGCCCAGCGGCTCTCGGGTAGCACTGCAGTGCCCCCAAGTCCCGATTTTGGGTAACCTCAGTGTGAGTCAGTGCTGCCCTGAGTTTAAACAGAAGGTTTTAAGAAGCCCCCCGGTATACAGACGGACAACCGCTGCGTCTTTTTCCTCTCTGCCTTTTTCTGCTCTCCTCCCAAACAAGAACTGTCAGCAGAACAAAACCATTTTGCAAGCGGCAGCATCACTATGGTCACAACACACCGAAAGTAAAAAGGCACTACAGAGACTGACCACAAAGCACAGCGCAAAAGTGGTTTTTACTTCAAAGCACTTCAACCCAAGATACGCACACAGCTCCTGATCACACTGCGTACAGGGAGTACTGGCCAACGTGCTCAACCCTGACTTGGAGCAAATACCTATAGGAAGCAAGATATATACATGCTGCCATTGTCATCCCCGAGGAAAAATCAGTATTAAATGTAATTGAATGATTTTTCTGTTCAAGACATCTCACAACTTCATATTGCGCTGAGGTTAATCCTTCACTTGACAGAAATAGTCCTTCTGTAATGAGCAGGCTCGAACACACAACGCATGGGCAAACATTCTGGATTCCACCAAATGTTCTGTATCCCTCCCCATCTGTAAATCCGTGAAACTTAGGGACTGCCCATATATTGGGATAGTCCAGACATAATTAATACAAAAAAAAAAAGACACTAGTAAATTACAATAAGGGATAAAATCTATGGTCTTATAGTAAAAGATGCAAGGCAGAATAAAACCCTGGTGTACATAATTACCATATTTATAACATTCTGTGGTACAATGTACTAGCAGCTATTTAAAAGTTAAGATGCTCTAACGTCAGCATATTTGATCACGTTAGATTTCTGAGTTGGACTATGTTAGTACGTAACTTAAAAACCCTATAGATTACAAGAATCTGAAGACACACAAAAAGAACAATATTCTGATTAAAAAATTGATTTAGTATGCAGCTTCTCTTTATAGTCCCTTGGTAAAAATGAAATCTCCCTAACAAACACTTAATAAAACCTGTCAATATATCTAGAAAGAAAAATGACACAAATGCATTAAGTATTAAATACCCTTGAAAAAAGTCGCATATTCCATGAATTTTTGATGTACTATCTTGACATTAATGTAAAACCTTGATATTTATAATTGACAGATATTTAATAAAGTATAGAAGATGTCTGCTGCATAGCATGCAAATTGCTCAGGCTGATCAAAAAAGATACAGACATATTTAAACTAAACAAACACTTAATACATAAAAAAAATCAGACCTAGCTTTTATAGGTTTATGCGAGTAGGTCTCTACAGATTAGCTATGAAATGTGACATTATCCACTACATGAACCCTGGTTTTAACTTACCAAGTCTGTATGAAGTAGTTTCAGAAAGTTGGGAGGGAAAAGCTTTAAATAAAAAATGGGAACATGAAAATGTGAATATATTCATTTAGATGCAGGTCCTGACATTCTAGTGAAAGAGTTATTATAAAGAACAAATACCATCTATTTAGTTACCCTTTCTGTGAAAATATTGTCAGAGCTGGCAATCAGGGTGATGACCACTGCAAAAACAAATAGTAGCATGCTGAATTTCATTTTCTTCCTGATGATGCTATTCCAAAAAAAAATTGCTTCTTCCCCTTCAGCATTCCAAGCCTTCTTTGAGACATTTGGAGGATATCTCAAAATAACCAGAAATATTAAAAAGTAACAGTGATTGCTGCCAGATTGTCTGCAGCCACTGTGGAAAGAGACAGACTGTTATTCTAGTCACCTAAAACACTATCAGACTAGAAGCCAGTTACGCAGTATGGCAACCGGATAAAGGGAGGAAAAAAAATCCCCAACAACAAGAAAAAAAACTTTTAAATATTTTTCTTTCTGGGAAGCAGTGATATCCAAGGGTCCACATCTCATGTTCAGTGTTGCACAAGAAAGTGCAACTCCTGATGCCCTCAGTGGGGACTTCACCCTAATCATATCTTTATCATGTTTTTGGATGGACTTTACAAGATTAATGATTCTCAAATCTCAACCTAGATGCTAGACAACTCCTCCACTTTTGAGGAATCTTGTTTTTATGTGGACAGGATGAAAGATTCTATGTAGAAAGGGTGGGTGTCTTTCCAGCTGAGAAGCCACCACAACCTCACTTCTGCCATCCAGCCTACAGAGGCATTAACCTCCTGTACAAGAATGGGCAAACTGTTAGAGGCTACTACTCCTTACTCCAATCATGAAATGCCAAAGCTCATTTATCAGAGCTCCTAACTTCAGCAAAGGCACTTCCATTAAAATGAGCTTAGTATCTGCTTGTTTACCAAGTGATGCAAAGTACAGGTCCTATTACTGTAACATGCAATAAAATTTCTGGGTAAAAGTTAGAATTAGAGTAAGACTTTACATAGTGTTAAATTTGTGTTCATATGTATGCTATTAGTGTGTTGAAAATTAACATATTTTGGTGTGGAGTCATGTTGGCCAGCATATTGCTTTGTACTATTAGCCCTTGTATCCCCCCGAGTAGGAAAAAAAATAACTGAATCACTGGATGTGATCAAAGTTAGTGTTGTGTTTTCTTTTTTTTTGAAAAGACATCACCTCTAAGTTGAGATAAGGTGGCCATCTGCGTCACCTACTACTCCACTGTAATACATGACTAAAAAAGTCCTTGCTTAAACCACTTTGTGTTTCACTTTTCTCCATTCTAACTCAACACTATACACATGCTTCAAGTCCTGACAGACCCATTTGTTGGTTTCACGTGTTTGTAGATGCAGAGATGGTTGGATTTCTGTGAAGAATATTTCAAGTACTCACAAGTCCAAGGATAAGTAGTGGGCAATCTCTGCATCAATATTACTAAATCAGATTTCAATATTCTCAAAAACCTCTTGTGTACCACTGAAGTAGAGAGAGCTCCATTTCTATCTTGGGAAAGCATCATACCAAGTGTCAGGATTATATTGAGGCCATCACTCCCCACCTCTGCAACCCCAACCCCCAAAACACTAAGGGTACTTGAAACAAAGTTAAAGCCAAAACCAGTCTAAGCTTCCACCTTGTTAACTTCCATTCCTTTGAACATGAAGCCCAAGGGTTTGTTCCTTTTGACCAAACATTTTTTTTCCCTCCCCTTCTTTGCAGATTCTCCCCTCTTTCCAATGTACTCATTAACATGGGGAGATTTCGTTATGAGCCTTGTTGGATGCTACTTGATGGTTTCAGGCCAATGTGTAGGTGTATGAAAACACAAACACATACCACACATACACACTTTCAGGGCCAGAAGCAGGAAGATCTGTCAGCATTCGCTGGTAACTGTCCCTTTCCTAGCTCTGGAAATCCTTTGAAGCAGCAGCCTTGAAGAGAAACTCCTCTCTGTGGAGCTGCTGAGGCTTTAACTGCCCTAAAGCGAAGTAAAATACAGAATTCAGAATGGAGGATCCTGGTGATCTACAGGGAAACAAGAATTCTCTTTTTCCATTGGACATATGCTTCCTAACCTAACAAGGGAAAGCCAGTTCACCATATAGGATGGTAGGAAAAAAGCCGAAGATTATTTTACTTCATAATAACATCTTATAACTACAGAGGCATGCTTTGGAATTTTCAAACAGCCTGATTCATTAAGCACTAGGAATTATATCCACAAATGTACACGATTTTTCTAATGGAAGGAAGATCATCCTACTTCACAAAACCTAATCTTAAAATTAAAGACATACCACAGGATTGAAACTTATTAAATCTAAATAACATTTTTGCTTATTCTTTATGTCAGCAATTTTTATTTACTTTCCGCCAATATACACAAGCAAGCACTGTTCCACACTATTATGGGATTCATGTAGCGGAAGCAGACTGGAATGACTCCTCCTGGTGCAATGGAATTTAACTGCACAATCCATTTTTTTGTACCTTCTACCTGCAAAAATTGTATTTAGTCAATGAGACAGCAGCGGCATAACAGACAGCTTAAACTGTGACACAAGCTACCAACACAAGGGGCTGAAGGACTGACAGCCCCCTGTGCAAAGTGGACATTGCCATTTGGCTGATGGAGTACACAGAAAGCATTTTTCAACCAACTGCAAACCAGTATCCTGCCTACAAACCCGTGTCACCTCCTTTATTAGGCAGAGGAGGGACAGTGACTGACTTTTTAACATGCACTTCTTGATGCATGTTACATACATACAAATGTTACTACATTTACAGGATATCTCTTTATCCAGAATTTTAAAATATTGTTCTTCCCCAGATAAGAAGCCACTCAGATATGACACTTAAGCTAGTGACCAAGTTTTCTATACCTTCTCCTGTCCTCTCACAAAATCGCTTAGAGCTGAATGCAGCCCCACCAGGGACGGAAGGCACGAAGGGGGAGAGCACATGGGCTGAGACTGGATGGATTTTGCAATGGGGCAGCCCCCTACCTGCTCCCTTGTCCCTGTTCACGTAACAAAGACACACTAGGTCTGTATCTCCTTTGGTAAATCTCCTCATGAAATACAAGTTTAGCATTCATGTTGAGCTTAGATTGATAGATTGTAGTTCACGCAGTTACAGTAAGACAGCTACAGACCTTTGTGAGGAAACTCTTTACTATGCCTGTATATTGGGACATACCATTTACTCTTTAGGCTCCTCCTGAGGTCTTACCTTGTTCATTTTGTTTAGTGCAACATAATGATGCTTCGTGCACACATACATCACAACACTCCACTATTAATTGAGTGAATCACAAACCACAAATAAAATGCTGTGATGGAAAGCCTGAAATGCACTGCTTTAAGAAGACAGGGACGACACTTCCTATTCACAACCACTCCCCTTCCAAAGAATTTCTTAACAAGCATTAATCTTACGCAGTAGAGCCAATGCTCTGTTACCTGTGAATCAACTACTCAAGTTTAGAGAGAAATCCTACCGGGTGCCACTTTGGTGGAAGCTTGGATCTTGATGATCACCTTATAACCAAGGTACTGCACTGCACGAGTGACACTGCATATAGGGCAGGGTAAGTCCTGGAGCCAGATGTACTGGGACCACAGTGCACACACGCAAAGCTAAAAACTTATCACTTCCTCTGCAACTTGCATTCAAGTGATTGTACAAGAAAATAAACTTTGGTTTACTTAGCAACATATCAATCTCCTACTGTGTGGAGTATTAGCACTGAGTCTGACTGAAGAGGATAATCCACTTTGTAATTTAGTTAAATTACTAATTTTAACAAAGATAAGTCCCCTGTATAATTTTGCAGTGCTTAAAGAATACATCCTTTGAGTATTCCATTCTAAGAAACATCAGCTTGTTATCATATTTTAAATTTATGGAACATTTGTAACTGCTGTTATATCAGGAAAAATATTAAATCTGCACAATAAGTACAAACTTTATATGAGAAAGTATACTTGTAAGTGCATGATGATCTCTTGGTGTCTACTGAGGCACTCACTTCCACAAAAGACACAGACAACATCTCTGGGGACAAACTCAACTGCCCCAGAAAGTGCAACTCAGTTAAAAAATAAAAATAAAAGCAACTAATGGAAAAGCAAACTGACAGACCAAAAAAGCTCTCCATGCTATAGGCTGTAAAAACAGATGCTTATCCGCATTCTCAACCAGGAGGGTGGTTGAGAACCCTATCTTCAAAAGAAAAAAAAAAAAAAAGAAAAAAGAATAAAGCCTTTAAAAGACCATAAGACTAACAAGAGAATGTATTATTCCTCCCAAATGTGGTTTAAACTGTGCAGAAACAAATTTTGCTTAGTGCTGGCATATATACTTTGAAGTACATCTCTCTTTCTCTAGAGGAAAGAGGGCATTTAGGCTAGTGTAAATGAATGCAAACCATTCAGAATACAAAATAAGATCTAATCAGTAGGTTTTAATTTAACAACAAATGTCCAAAGAAAGATGACATCCACATCCAAAATGAAAGATACGTTTTATCTTGTCTGTCCTTGTCCAACTTTAAAACATTCTGACTGTAAGAGATAACAGACACCAAGTAGGATGTGCCTGTATTTCTATCTAGGCCAGCACAGTCCAACTGGCACCCATGGGCTGAATCTGGACCACAGGATGCCTCCATATGGCCTGCCACCTTCTCCTTAGAGGAAATAGGGAACAGCTGTTTGAGGACCAAATGCTGCCCAAACAGCCAAACACCTCCTCCTGTGTCCGGCTGGCTCGAAGCCCAGAGCTGTCGTCGTGTTCCAGTGGGAGGCAAGGAAGGAACGGGGGAAGAAGGAAGGAGACCTACTACCCATACAAGGCCTTGAGCTCTTCATTTGTCTGAGACAGGCACAAACAAGCCAGCAAAGCCTGTAGCTGCTTCTCTGATGGAAAGGGGAGGCCCCAGGAATGTCCCAACAAAGCCCCAGGAACTGCTGTTATTGCCATCATAGCCAGGGGTGGGATATACCAGAAGTAACAAAAAAACAGGAAATTAGCCCGTGTTTTAAAGTCTAAATCACCTTACAGTAGATACACTAAGTGGTACAGTACAACCATACAGTCAATCTTCAGTTTGCTGCCAGCAAAACAGATTAATACAATATTTTGGCCCTTACAGAGAGGAAAAACACAGAAAGGCATAAATATATTCCATCATTAACTGTCTATTGATTTATTATTGATCAAGCAGAACAACTCAGCTGTTGAAATTTGGACAAAGCACGTATAAATAGCAATGCTATCTTACCTTTGTAACTGCCCACACAATGAAATTTTAAATCTCTCCTAAAGCTGACATTTATAGCAGACAAGTAAACAAAAGGGAAAGATAGAGAATTTACAAGTGCCTTTTTTTTTCCCAGTGACACTGACACTACTTCCGAAAAAAAGCCATTTGATTGACATGCCAATGAGTACAAATTAAGCGAGGGGAAAAACACAGTTCTGAAGACCTACCCGGTACATGATCAAAATTGTATTCTGCTTCCAAATACATTTACTTTTGATTGTGTATTAGTTGAACTCTTAGAAGCATTCAAATTCTCTGTATCTATTGTATCAATTTAAAACTAAAAAACAACTTCCAAACATTTGAAGTGTTCTAAAAGGCAGTATACTCGTCTTCATTTAACTCAAAAATTATCTAGCACGTGAAAGTTAAATGGTGGTATCTTAAAGCCAAGTACAGAGAGACCAGACGCTCTACTTCACACTGACCTGGAAAAGCATATACCTATTGGATTAGAAAGAGTAAGGAGAAATAATGCAAGACTGGCATAAGTCATATTGAAAGTATCACAACTTCAGAAAATGGTGTCAAAATTAAGCTAGAGATGCTATATCTCACCTAATACACCCAATATTGAAGAGCCAAATGTGATACCAGATTTTAAAGATGCTAAAATATTATGAGATCTAGAACTTATTGCTTTAAATCCTCCTTACTAAAATAAATATTCCAGAGCCCAACAGCTAATAACTAGATTTTAGAATTCACTCACACTAAATCAATTAGGCAAATTTTATATGAAGAAGAAATCAAATTTAGTATCTGATCCAAAGGGATTGCAGTCTCCAGGAGATTAAGTTCTCTGTCCAATAGCGCAAGCAAACGGATCAAAATACCTCTGGATAGGTTACTGCAAGGGTTGCATTCACAATGGAACTACAGTAACACTTTCACAAGCACTATCCAGATGTTAATACATACTGGTCAGAAAACTGTTCCTGGTCAGCAAGTGTTCCTGTGAAACACTGGATACAATTCAGACTACAGATACTACACCTAGAAATATAACCAAATAGATTCTATTAAAAAAAAAAAAAAAAAGTGTGACTCATGGGGCACTCCTGGCTTCTTGAGTAATAGTAGCTTGACAGAGGGAAAGAAAGTATTTGCAGGTATTTGCTCATTAACTTAGTAAAGAAACATAGAACTGAGCCAAAGAAAACTAAATTTTTTTTAAAATATTACTTAAAGAAGTGACTTTGTGAAGTTCCTGTCAGCCCATTTCTCCAGCCTGTTAAAGTCCCTCTGAATAGCAGTGAAACCCTCTGGTGTTTCAGCCACTCCTCCCAGTTTTGTATGATCAGCAAACTTACTGAAGGTACACCGTGCCCCATCATCTGGCTGGCGGCCAGTCACTAGCAGCATTCCCCAGGGCTCAATCCTAGGGCTGGTTCTGTTCAACATTTTTATCAGTGATCTGGATGTAGGAGTTGAATACATCCTTATCAAGTCTGCTGGTAATACGAAAGTGGGAGGTGCTGTTGAGTCTCTGAAGGGACCAGAGACCTTACAGAGGGATCTAGATAGACTGGAGCATTGGGCAATCATCGATAGCATGAAATTCAACATAGGTAAATGCCATGTTCTCCATGCTGGGATGGAGTAATGCCAGACAGGCACAGACTGGGAGACGCGTGACTGGAGCAGCTCAGCAGGAAGGGACCTGGGGGTGCTGGCGGCAGCAGGCTCAGCACGAGCCAGCAGCGTGCCCTGGCAGCCAAGGGGGCAAACCACATCATGGGGTGCGTTCAACCCAGCACAGCCAGCCGGTCAAAAAAGAGGCAATTCTCCTGCTGTATCCAGATATCATGGTGACTGAAGTCCCCCATGAGGGCCAGACCCTGCTAACATGAGGCTACTTCTGTAGAAGGTCTCATCCGTAGGTCTCATCCATTTCTTCCTCCTGATCAGATAGATGGTCTATAGCAGACACCCACTACAATTTCACCCATACTGGTTTTCAGACAGCTAGCTTGTTAGTGCCCTTCAGAAAAATCTGCAGTCCCCCAGTAGTCCAGAGACTACAGGCTAAAATTCTGTCTAAATTAAATGCCAAACTGCCATCCTTAACAGTCCTGCAAAACTGATCCTCTATTCCAGGGCATGAGAGGCAGCTATGCAGAAATACTACCTACGCCTAGAGTGCAACTAGATGCATATGGTTGGCTACCATAGCAAAAGTCATGCTAGTTGAAAGGCTCTGCTAGTTTCAGACTTACCAGATTACTACATAAGACATTTTAAAAGTTCACTTAAATTATCATAAAGTTGTCTTTTAGTAAGGCACCTAATAACAGCCTCTACTACACCCACAGTGTCCAAAATCATTAAATAGTATTCTGGCTCTTCCACCTGCTCTAAGAGCACTCCCTGTCTTGATGTCTTATTTTGATTTACAAAAATTTCTCTTTGGTAGACTACAAACAGGCACCCAGGTGCAGCTGCAAGAAAAAAAAAATCAAGCAGGAAAACCACTACATATTCTTTTTAAAAAGGTTCAAACTTCATTTATTTTCTTTAGGAATATAATCTCACTGTGAGTGTCTGTAAACTATATGGCTCCCTCTTGTGCTTATTATACCACATTTCAGTGTACAAAAAAATTTTTTAACATTAAGCCATAAACATTTGGGCTCCGTTTGCCCTTCAGTATGCATGCAATGCCCATAAATGTTAATGGAAGTCACACACATACCTTCCAAGGGAAAAGAAAACCCTGCAGTTTACAAAACTTCTCTTTGGAGCAAACTGCAAAAACAACTTAAAACTACAAGTCTGCTATGATGAAAGTACTCTTTTGACCATTCACTGTATTTTGATAGCAATGCAGAGGCCAAATACACCTTTAAAAGTACTTTTGCAAGAACTTTTAACTACTTTTTAGTTATCAAATTACATACGTTTAGAAAGGTGTCAGCGTGGTTTATAGATCCTGGCTAACATGCTCAAGGGTTTATTTTTGTCTACTCAACATCACACCTGTTTCTGCTTATCAAACCAGACTACAGTTTAGCTTGCAACAGCTGTGAAATGCATAAATCTGCCCATTCTTCATGTGTATCTGGACTACTCACTTTGAGAAAGAGAACTACAGTGTTCTGAAAAAAACACCACTACTGAGAAACTAGTGAAATAAAACAGATCAGCACTTGTCAAACAATGCTTAAATCTGCACGTGTATCAGAAGCAAAATGATTTTAATAAGTCTAGAGATCCTATACGGGAAGAAAATGAAGCATTTGAATAAATGATTTAACCCTTTTATTAACCTAGTCATGAGAAACATTTTGCAGACCAAAAATGCTGCAATGTATTTAAAATATTTTAACTTCACAAAATAATCCCTTTTTCAGTGTCTCCAAATATTAAAAAAGTAACACCTTTCATTTCAAGATTCTACTTGCTTTACTTCCTGCAGTAGAATAGCTATCAAGAAAACAAATATATAGTTATACGACTTCCGTAATGCGAAAAAGGGTATTTGTAAATATTAAAAAATACTAGTCTGCATACTGAAGCAGAATCAAAATCCTGGTCACACAAGCCAGCTTTCATTAAAATGCTTATTCTAATGTAGCAGTAGTACTGAATGGAATGAGGGTACACAAAAATCTAATATTCACTTTCATGAAGCTTGCAGAGTACTCTGCCTTTCATAAGAAAATGGTTTTGCTTTGCCTTTTTCTCATGATTTTTTTTCCCCCCACCTCTTTTTCCCTTTTCCATATGCTCATGAATTTCCAAAAAACATTACCCTTAATGCTAATATTTTGTGGGTCAACTTTGTTTATAAAATAATATGAGTGCATGCAAGATGATACCAAAATTAATTTAGGTTTTTCTGAATAATAAAAAAATGATTCTTTGTTGGGGGGGGGGGAAGGCATTTTTTCCCCCTGTGCACCTTTTTTCCTTCACTGCTTCAGACGTTACAAGCTTTTTTTTTTTTTTTGAGAGCAGAAACAAATATCAAAAAGTTTTAAAACTTTTCCATGAGTTTTCATCGAAAGCAATAATAAATACTGAGTACATTCACTTGGCACTCCTGGAGCCAGCTGATTATACATCTTCCTAATGTGACATTTACTGAATACTAGTAAAGAAACAGTCAGCTGAAATTGTAGTTACCTAGCAGTGCTGAAGCATGGCACCAAACAACCAGAACACACCTAAAAGTTTACCTAGTCCGTATTACCACTCATGTTCCAAAGAACAAGTAAATAAAGCAAACAATACCTATCTGATCGATGTTCATGCTCACTTTCAGTGTGAAACAAAAGCTACCTTACACAAGCAATAAAAGTATGTCAGGAGACAATAAAAATCTGGTCTAGATTTTTTGATCACAAGCAACCAGAACCCATATGTTTAACACTTTCATATGAAAGACAACAGTACAGGACTAAACACTTCCTCGGATGTACTAATATAAAGCTCAAAGAGAAGAGCACCACTGATTTAAACACTATTTCCACCAAGGTTTCCCATTGCTGCAGATCAAACTGAACTAAGTCGCTCTCAACAATATCAGAATAGAAGGGACTTAAAAAGATTTTGTCCAACTGTCAGACTACCTTGGGGCTGACTCAAAGTTAAAACATATCTTTAAGAGCATTATCCAAATGCCTCAACCGTGGACAGGCACAGGGCATCCACCACCTCTCTGAGAAGCCTGTTCCAGCAACTAACTTGGTAAAGAAGTTTCTCCTAATGTCTAGTCTGAACCTCCCCTGGCACAGCTTTGAGCCATTCCCATGTGCCCTGTCACTAGATACCAGGAAGAAAAGATGAGCACCTCCCTCTCAATTTCACCTCCTCAGGAAGTTGTAGAGAGCAATGAGGTCACCCCTCGACCTCCCTTTCTCCAAGCTTAACAAACGCTGTGTCCTCAGCTGCTCTTCACAGGACATAACCAGCTCTTCAACCAGCTTTGCTGCCCTCTTCTGGACGCTTTCAAGTATCTTAACATCCTTTTTGAGTTGTGGAGCCCAGAACTGCACACAATACTCCAAGTAAGGCTGCACCAGTGCTAGATACAGTGGGAGAATCGCCTCTTTCGACCAGCTGGCTATGCTGTGTTTAATGCACCCCAGAATACAGTTTGTCCTCTTGGCTGCCAAGGCACACGGCTGAGAAACTGTCCTCCATGAGATACCATACGAGTTTCCATGTAAATGCTAATATAAAACAAACAATAATAATAATAAAAAAAAAAAGAGTGCAGAGTATTAAAAGCTTGTTACCATGTACAGCAAACCACCGTCACCAGAGTTCTAAAGATGGCCTGCCCCTAAAGTCATCTCATGCACGTTATTTTCTTTGCTCAAACTGTAGCTTTTCTTATTCTAACAGTCAACAGCATGGTCTTTGATGCTGAATACGAATTATTTAGCAAGACATTACTTTGAGGACATTAGCTTAAATTTTATACAAATGATCTTTGATTAGCTTTAAGAGACAATAAGAGAAATAGCATCTATTTGCCATCCTTAAACAGATTTTGTGTGACATAAAACTTCATGGACAATGTTTTATCAAACATTTAAGCTGCTTTTCGCATAATAGATGTGCTTCAACTGATGTTACACCACTGCATTCTATAAATATTCTTCAGTTCTACTTGCATCACTTTAGTCAGTTTAAATGTATTCATCAATCACTGAGAAGAGGTTCTGAAATATTGGACACCTGACAGTCAAAATCCAGGGTGTCATTCCAGATCTGATTTCTCTGCAAAACTGTATTTCAGCTTTTCTTAATTAATGTTGTGACCACATAACCTCTCACATTGACTAACACTGCTAGCAGTGTTATGAAATTGATGGAACTAGTCATAGTAATAGTTTAGCTGATTAAGTATTGCAAAAGCATGAATAGCAGTTGGAAGAATTAGATAATGTTACACAATATTATGTTAACAACTCTTTAAAAACAGTAGAACTATCCAGGGGTAAAAAGAGATATAAAAAGAAAGACAAAAAGAAATAAGATTTAGTAGTTCTGTCTGCTCAGGCAATATAGTTTGAGAAAAAAATGGAAGAGCTGGAAGGTCAAGTGTGAGCTAGCAGCCTAGAATAGCACATAGCAGGAAAGAAGAGTTGTCCAAATTATCCTTTCCTGTGACACCTGGAAGAAATATTTTCCTTCCTGGTAGTAAAGCCACTGTTTCTACCATACTCCTTGCCTCAAAATGAAAAGAATCTTACTTGGTGTTAACCCACTATTTCAATGACTTTAGGTTCTGAAAAGGGTTCCTCCATTCCTTATGCCCTCAAAAATACTTGGTAACTCGAGACTGTGTTTGAAACATTAAGCAAAATAATATAATTTTTGTTGACATAAAACAGTCAATAATAAAGCTTTGGAACTCTGATAACGTTGAGGGAAAACAGAATTGCTCTGTCTTCTGACCTCTCCTATGGCTAAAAAAAGTCATCTCTACACACACATCTCATCACACACTTCTGGAAATTCAGTACATAGGTATATACTTTTTACACAGACTATGCCACAAAAAGCTTTGGATGGCTGGACATCAAGCACAACCTTGACAACAAGACATCACCATTTATCTACAAAATCAATTATGTCTAGACATCAGAGTAACGGTTCTCTTAGAAGCTCAATTTAAATCATTACTTCAGAAGATAATGAAAAGTTCAGCTATCTCAACAGTCCCCATACTCAAATTGTTACCAGGTGAGTTTGTTCACATATCTAAAAGCAATCAAAACAATTATGTTAAATAGAAAACAACAGTTCAGCCGCAGTCATTGGAAATACAACATATACAGTGTTCTTTTCTACATTAACAAACAACTATAATTTTGCTTTGTTTACTGAAAACTGTACATTTTTTCAAAAAGTCAAAGAAACGAGTTGTACGAGATCTCAATTTCCCACAGGCAAACTTCTGGAGTCTGGCTACCAGTAGGAAAAACTGAAAACAATAGTTATCTCCTTTTCCCCAGTTCCCTCAGTCTCTTCCCGTATAAAGGGCTGAAGCAAATGACATCTTAGTAGCCCTCCCTCTGCATTTGCTCCAGTTTGTTGATGTCTCTTGTACTAGTGGGCCCAAAAATGTACAAAAGTGTAAGGTATTCCAGGTGAAGCCTCACCAATGCCAAACAAAGGATGGTAATCACTTCTCTCAGCCAGCTAAATACATTCTTATATATTCATAAGCCTACTGAACTGTGAAATTTTATAAGCAGTTCAAAAAAGCAGCAGGAAATTGTTTTAATGATTCCAACCTTCTTAAGAGCAATACAGTTTCTCTGTTATTTAGCATTACAGCTTGCATACCTTCCTCAATAATCATCATGAGAACAACATATACTATACACTACATTTAAGATCCTTACCTGAATAACTTTGTAGAAATATGCATACTGTCGAGCTGTATTTTTATATTGGCTAAAAACATCATGTATGGCCTGAGTTGACTGAAGATACTGCACTTCATCTTCTTCAAAATAGAGAGGAGTATCATATTCACTGGGGAGAGTCTGGATGTAGGGCAGCCAGAAAGAGTTTGGGTTGGCTCGCTCACAAAGTAGATGGAATGCCAATGTTATATTGCCCATAGCTTGAAGAATTCGATCTTGAGAATACAGGGAACCTGAATTAACCCAGAAAGGTGAGGCACTAAATTAATAGCCCATGGAAAATATCATCCTAGATTCATTTTAAATGAACATTATGAAATAACATGCAAAAATTTTCAAAGAAAACAGGATTTTTAGGTTTCCAAAATATTTGGCCACCCACATTGTATTATGCTACAAGCTGTCTGATACAGTAAATGCCTCATACAATTACATGATGGAAGACATGAAGAAACTAGAACAATACTCTTAGTATCTCAGAACATTTTATCTCCCAGTATTATAGAAACTGCATGATACCTTATACACAGAACATTGTACAAGCTAAGTGTTTGAAGTAACACACATGCTTCTGGAAGGTATCTAGTGTGCTCAGGCAGAAACAGAAAATAAAATTCTTTCCACTGACACTTCAAGCTTCTAGATATTCCAAACCTGACGGTGAGGATGATAAGCAAGTCCTGTGGTACAGCAGATCAGCTAAATAAAAGAGAGACTTGTGTTGAATGATCCCATACATATCAACTTCTTAAGAACTTCCTTAAGCTCTTACCTAATACTGAATTTTTAGCCGACTCGACTGTCATTAACAGTTTTCTAGGAACCCACAGAAACAACTCTTCAGCCTACAGAAAGAAAAGAGTGCGTAGAAGCCAGTTAGCCAGTTACATGATGTGCCAACTGTCTTAAGTATACATCATCATTAAATTCCAGGTTTTCTTCACTCTTTTTTTCTTTTTAATCAAAATTATTTTGAATCAAAGTTCTTCCTTCTCTTCCGCTGCAAATTAAACAAACATCATGCTGGGGTAACCAAAGTGTCCAGATCTGCAACACGTGAAGCTTAAAGATATTTATATTGCAAAATAGAGGGCTTCACTTTGGAAGTGACAGCATGTAGATGGCCCACACAACTTCAAATCTACAACATCCATTATACTGATATTAATTATGTGATCAAACATTTTCTCCCAGTAGAGGTCTTTTCATATTGCCCCTTCTGATTTTAGAAGAACTGTTCAGGATTTTAATTCTCATCAACCAGCAGTGCTAACCTTATTAACTACATGCTACTAAAGCCCTAGAATGCATATAAGATGCTCATTTGCTAACATTCTTTCTACAGCAGCCACCAATTGCATCTTTCCTTCTCCATTTTACATATGGGAAACAGCTGTAAAGAGCAGCTTTACATGATTACCAGTTAACAACTGTGTGCATATTATTTACCCAATAACTGAAAGATATTCAGTATCAGGGTTTTATTTTGTTTTGTTTTGTTTTCCCTCCAAATTCACTAGAAAATAAGTATCACAATACCTCTAGGAGGCAAAAGAACCAGTGCTTTAAAAGGGACATGAAAGAGGAGAGACTAGAGCAGTTACAAAATCTATGTGAGAGGGCTACATCAATGGGGTAAGAGTACTCTGGTGACTAGGTAAACATTATGGGCAAACAAGAAAAGACCAATAAGTTCACAGTACTATTCAACAGTCAAAATAATACTCCATTTTATTAAAAAAATTATTTCTCAAGTATACAGTTTAGAGTGTTTCAGTTTCATGAACAGACAAAAGGGGGAAGAGAAGATGAATGTTTCATAGCTCTGCAGCTACATGCCAAACACCATTTTCTAATCTAGTCAAATGTTCACATGCTTACCTTTATCTCTCTTGTTGCTTTCAGACCAAACCCCTCCTCTTCAAAGTTAGCTATTTCAAAACCTTCTGTGGAAGCTCCATTTTCAGTTGCCCATTTTATCAATTCAGGGAAATAGTCATCTCTTTTTCCATCAAAGACAACAGACAAACCTATAAACAAAATTTATTCAAAATGCAGAAATAAGGGAAGAAAAATAAAAAGTTCAATATAAAAGCACATGTAAACAGGTATCTGCTATCCCACAGCAGTTATACTTGGAAGAAGCCAAGTCAGAACCGGTCTATGTTAAGTACTGCTTGATAGCAGACAAATGTCATACCCAGTTTTCATCAACTTAGACATTATGCAAAATTGGTTTACCAATCACCTTAAAAACACAACCATCTAAACTGAGCTGTGATGAAATATGAAACTCCCCTCCTCTTTCCCATCTAAATATGCTAAGAGTGAAAACACTTCCCAGCTTAATATTGATGATAAATGCAATCATCACAACATGCTAATAGAGGCACAAGGAGGAATTTAGGGGCATGTTGAAATTTCATTAACTGAGCACTGGAAACGATGACAAGCAGATATCAAGCTCCTCTCATATACAAGGCACTTAGCTTTTTCACATAGCATATGGATATGCTAAAATAACTAAGAACTGATCATCCTCCTGATATCACACAGCTCCTCCAAATTCTCGACACTGATTCTCCCACAGGCATGTAGTCCTCCAGTGAAATCGCAAGTCTCATTCACGAGCTCAGCTTCCCCTTTAACCTTGATCTGATTTGAAGCTATGCGTTATGGTTCCCAGATACACTCATTCATCCTTCTATACCTCTTTGCCTCCAAGTTCTCTGCAATCCAAACTCTAGCGTCAGATCACATTAAAATTGTCCAACCCCCCCGAAATGCTCAGGCCATTTTATGAGTAACAATATGCAATCAGCAAATTGCTTACATTTGAAGATATTTTGGTTAAGCATAAGTGATAAATACATCTTGAGAAGAGTTTTAGGAAAGTAGCAGTAGTGTATTTCAAAGAATTTTTTCCTACAAAACATGCATTTCAAAGCCCAGAACCAATCAAATCTGCAGTTAACATGACAGTGCAACTATCAGCTAAGCTATATTTTTTTGACAATGCAGTATAAAAGGTCTATATTGATAAAGTATTTTTTTGAATGCAATGAGAATGCGTTGTACCATATTTTGTTCCCTTTCAAACAAAGCTGGTATTTCTCCTTTATTTCATATTCATTTCATTAAATTGTTTTCTGTAAAATGTATTTAGCGCTAAGGCTAGTAAGGCATATCTAGTAAGACTAGTTGCATAACTTTTACAGACCTTGATAGGTGTTTATATTGTCCAGGACTTTGTTCTTTTGATTTCCAACATTTGCTATGGTATAAGACTACTGGAAGCTTTTAACATTCAGCTTACATTTGGAACCATTCTGTAAGTATCTCTGAAATTCTGCCCCTGTTCCTCATATATGATGTGGTGCAATACTTCTCAGATATTTTCCAAATTAAAAATAGCAGCTCCTTTAAATTACAATCACTATTGTGAAACAATTTATTTCTATACTGAACAAAATGTAACTATACTGATGAAAATTACTGAAAAATTAGCTTTATTGAATATTTTGCTAATGAGTCAAACCAGGAAAAAATTTAGAAAGTAAAAATATTCAGTTTAAGTTAAGGAGTTTCCTTTAATCAAGATCATTTTAGCTCATGTTCTGCAACCCACTGTTCTGTTTGAGAAAAGCATAAAGTATGACACTTTAGGCAATACATTCATTTGTACATCTTAAAGTTCCCAACCACAATTTATATCTCTTTTCCTAATTGCTTAAAGCTGTTATTAATCTAGAAAAATGTGTAGTATTAATTACTATGTTCCATTCAAAAATAGTTTTGAAAGACACCATACTATTTATACTCACCGTGTATGTAAAAATATATATTAAAAGGCATTTGTGTGTCAATAGTGTTGTGGTTAGTAGGCTTTGCACCTTTCAGGACAAAAATATGCCCCATTAACATAATAATGTTATACAAATTCTACTTCTGCCAGCAGGTATTTTTCCCATAGATGGTCTTATCTTTCTGGTGCTGGAGATACAGTGAACAGCCCAATCCCAGTACTAACTCTGTTCTTGTTAACTTGAATTATGTTTTACTGTAACACATATATTACATCATAGAAGCCAGGACACATACCACAAGTTTATAAAAGTTATGGGACAGCAAAACAATGAATCAAGTTCACCTCTACACAGCTACAGGATGCAGTCATTCAAACAGTATCATTTATTCCTGGATATGTCCTCTGCTAGTAACTAACATTCAGAGGCTTAAAAGTCCTTTTATGGAGTGAGATTTTTATGTATTAGTCAATATATATAAAAACAGGCGTGAAAAGGACATTTCAAGCTTCTAAGTACAGTCTTCTACTTCTTCAAGCAAGTACATGAAACACAAGCTCCATTTTAAATGCAGTCTGGCTTTTTTTGCCTTCACTATGTAAGTATTAGAGAAGAAAGAATTGTTTCAAGACATTTCATGTATTTCCAGTCCAAATCTATTCATTCCCAGGTTAAAAGGTTATTTCTCTGCCAATAAAACAACTCTCTTAAAAAGTTAGTTTTACTAACAATTACATGGAAAATATTTTTTAGAACATACTTCCAAATAAAAACAAAACTAATATGGACAATATAACCTGGACAAGCTTGAGAAGTGGGTCCATGTGAACCTAATATGGTTCAACAAGTCTAAGTGCAGGATGCTGCACCTGGGTCGGGGCACTCCCAGACACAAGGACAGACTGGGAGAAGAACTCACTGAGAGCAGCCCTGCGGAGAAGGACTTGAGGGTTCTGGTGGACAAAAAGCTCCACATGAGTGTGCGCTTGCAGCCAAGAAGGCCAACTGTGTCCTGGGCTGCATCAACAGAGGTGTGGCCAGCAGGGCAAGGGAGGTGATTGTCCCCCTCTGCTCTGCCCTTGTGAGGCCCCACCTGGAGTGCTGCATCCAGGTCTGGGGCCCTCAGCACAAGAAGGACGTGGACCCATTAGAACGGCTCCAGAGGAGGGCCACAAGGATGATCAAGGGGCTGGAGCACCTCTCCTATGCAGCTAGGCTGAAAGAGCTGGGGCTATTCAGCCTGGAGAAGAGAAGGCTTCGGAGTGACCTCATCGCAGCCTTTCAGTAGTTAAAGGGAGCTTATAAAAAGGATGAAGAGGGACTCTTTACTCGTGTAGATAATGATAGGACAAGGGGCAATGGTTTTAAACTAAAAGAGGGGAGATTTAGATTAGAGGTTACGAAGAAATTATTCACTGTGAGGGTGGTGAGGCACTGGAACAGGTTGCCCAGAGGAGCTGTGAAGGCCCCACCCCTGGAGGTGTTCAAGACCAGGTTGGACAAGGCCCTGGGCGACCTGGTGTGATGAGAGGTGTCCCAGCCCATGGCAGGGGAGTTGGAACCAGATGATCTTTAAGGTCCCTTCCAACCCAAACCATTCTATGATTCTATGATAATATGAAAGTAGTATCAACATCTGATCAGTGAGTTGTTGCAGAACATATTGAAAGAAAAATGATCTCATCTGAAAAATAAGCATACATTAAACTTAAGAAAATCAACAATAAACTCCATATAAACTGTGATACCATAAGCATTTCTTTATTTTAATTATGTGCAGATAGACATTAATTGATGAATTTATTTTGTACATTTATGTTTTATTTTGTCATAATTTAATGTCATTATTTTGAATGCTGAAACTGTTTCCATGTCCAGCGAAGTGTCCAGATTAAAATATTTTCAAAATTCAATTTGAAACATTCAGATTTATAGAGGCATAAAAGCAGACTACGCAATCAGAAATCAAAAATGCCTATTACTCTCAAAGGATTTTTACTTCCAGACCTTCAGATTGTCATCTCACCACAGTCTCAAGCTGTCTTTTCTAATTACTGGACAAAGTCAGAGAATCACTGGTCTGTGATATTCATTCATAAATACAAATACTAAAATTGTTAATGCCAGTGGTTATGCTCACCAGAGCATTCAAGAAACGCTTTAAAGTGTAAAAAGCAACTGCATGTCAAGAGAACTAGTGCTTTTGTCCTAATATAATAGGATTGCGTAATATTTAAATAACAACAGCAAAATATCCCTTTTAGCTGTCAACAGAAGCAGGTCTTTGGGCAAATTAATAGCCCGTCTGAGCCACCCTTATCTTACAGTATTTCACATTTACCTTTTTGCTTTTTGCGAATTTTCTCAACAAGTGAACGAATCTGCACATATTCTTCCCATTCCTTACCAGGACCTGGGGTAGGACTGCTGCATTCTGGAAAAAAAGCCAAATGAAAATGTTTTCTTTAATAAAATATATATATTTTAACATTAGAGAAAAGGTCATGGTTTCACAGTAACTTTAACTGAACCTTAGCACTAGTCCTTCAAACATGTTTACATAGTAAACACTATCATGTCCACTGTTATAGACATCCCATTTTTTGACATGTAATTACTAGGGAGGTTTGAGATTTTCCACTGTATAACTTGCTTCAAGTTGTTTTACTTTCAGCTATTCTTCTATTCTTTCAGATATAAGCATCAAATGTTTAAAAAGCTAGGAGGTAAAAAATGCAGAGAACCACAACTTTCAGTAGTCTCACAGGTAAATCAACCAAAAATTCTGTTTTCAATAACCCCCACAAAACACCATTTACATTAGCCTGCTTGCCATTATTTTTACTGTAAAGAAAGCAGATAACAGCACAGAGCTTACCTTCAGTAAAGGAGAATTTTGCTCATACATATGTTTGACCTACCTAGTTAATACAGTTTTCAAAGACGCATGAGTACTGGAAGGACAAGCAAAGGAACATTTAGCCAAGCTGTAGCTTTAGATTAAATCCAGTCTTCCTGACAATATTCTAAATGCCAGTGTGTGGATCTGAGCTGCATAAATCCAAGTGGGCAGCTGAAGATTACCTTGTTCAACCCATTCGAAAATCTTTCCGCTGAACGAAATATGGAAGCTTGACAAAAAGAACAGCTGATACTTGTCTTTGCTTAGAAAATTAGATCTATATTTTATTTTTGGTAGCAAAGCACAGGCCAACTGTAGCACAAGCACAAAATTGCTCTGCCAACTCCTCGTCTCCTCTTTGTGAGCAATGCTGAGGAAAAATCCTGATTTTTCTAGGGCAACATTTAGATGTGTCCAGGATATGAAAATTTGGACCTTTGTTTCAACCACAGTGTAGCTCACAACAGTTACCAGTGACGGTAGCAAGTGTGAGCAGTATTTTAACATCATCATATGAATTTACGCTCTGCTTCTCATGTTTAGTAGAAATAACCAATGAATTCCAAGGTCCTCAACAAGTGAAACAACCTTTGGTCAACAGATCAGAACTGAGCACTGCAGAAAGCTTCCAAAGAACAACAAACATAAATGTTTTTATTTAAGACAAAAAGGACAGTGCAGTTGAACCCAGTTGTACTGCTGCTTTCCACAGTTAATTTCTCTACCTTGGTATCAGTTCAAAGTGCTGTTCAAATGTTAAACAGAAATGATGTAATTCAAGAAGTTTACAAGAAAACCGTTTTTGACAAAGCTGCAATGTCAAGTAGTCTACAGTAGCTTTTTTTTTATTTTTATTTTTTAAATCTAATCTCACCCAATATTTATGCTTGAGTTGAGCTGTAAAGCCAAAAGCTGCCAAAATATGCTGGGTCGAATACATAAACTTATAATATGCCTGTAATGATATATACTAACAGAGATAGTATACTATGCATCTCATAGCATATATCTTAAGCAGGCTGAAATAGCAAGCTTAGCCACTTACAAAAATGAATCAAATTCACTGGTTTCAATAAAAGAACGCAAGAACATTTGAGTGTTCCGCACACCATCCCTTTTCCCAAAGAGGCATAAAATGAAACTTACTTTGCAATAACTCACTAATTAGATTCAACATTTCCTTTGGAGATACTGTTGCTGTGGCTCCTGTACCTGACTTCTGAGTTTTTACTCGGCTCTTCTTCCCCATCTTCCAACTAAAACAGATTAACAAGCAAACCGTCACCAATTACTACGAAACCAGATACAGTAATGACAAATAGACAGGAAGACAAACCAAATTCTTTACTCTTGACACTAAACGCAAGAGTGAGACAGACTGTCCCTGAGGACGTGGAGACTATCAAGTCCTGGGGCATAAAAAGGCTTCTTTTATCTCTCTAGTAGATATCAGAGGCTCAAACAACCCACATGTGCCGTTTCATTTTATCAGTCCCACTTGAGTAGCATGATTTACTTTTCCAATATAGCTTCTACCATGAAAAGCTCTCACGTGCAGACTAGTAAGGAAAGACCTCACAGATTCTCTGCAATCACTTTCTGGCTGGTCACAGTTTTTACATGAACATTTAAATGTCCTCTTGAAAGATGCCGCTCTACCACAAACAGATTATTACATTTGATATGAGATTTGATTAATTTCTCAGCTCACAAGAATGCCGGAGGTGACACTCATTAGGATATCCGTGTGATTTTATAATAGTACAAATTGGAAATAAGATCAATATGGCCAACCTGCTCTAATATACTGTATGACAAAGCCACAGAAGAACACTACCAACAAAAATAAAAAAAACTAAAAAAGTTTATTTCTGTGATTTCACTGTACATTTTTTCCTTTTTTTTTTTTTTTTGCTAGTAATGCTCTCATAACTGAGAAAATAAACAGAACTCTTGGTACATGGTCACCTTCACAAAGGCTATTTGCACACCATGACCACTTGAATGGCCTACTCTCTAATACGCTGTCCCGTTACATTTATTTTAGACCTTTATGCTCTTAAAAGAAATTAAGTCAGATGGGTCTGTAATGGATCCAACTGCAGGTTTGGGAGCAGAATCCAAAATCTTCAGAGCAAGCACTATCTTGATTCAATGTGAAACTAATGTAAATCTGATTTACACAGATGTTTTTCCACATTCACACTAAGCACAATCCCCTGTATCTTTAAGAATCAGAAAATCAACACTCAGTGTATTCCATGTTACAAGTTATAAATTATGATGACATAGTTTATATCAATGAAGATGCTCATAAAGATAAATAAGTTGAACAACTGAAGTGATTTTGAAGGATTTTGGTTTCTCATCTAAAAAGAAATTATGTTTATCAACCAATAAATTAATAGAAAGCAATCTAAGTAAATGCCCTGTATATACAACTACCAGAATACTACGGACATTTTCAGAAGTTTTATTTAGAGAAAGATCTACTTGGTATACAAATGTCCATCAGTAGATTTCATCAGAAGAAAAAAAAAAAAAGACAGTTATGTACATTTTATACATGAAAACATGAAAAGTGCCACCATGCAATTAGAACAATGATACACCAACACATGAAGCTGTATGAATATAGTACCCAGTCAGCACTATATTTTGAAGTTTTTCAGTATGAAACTTGAACCTATTTTCCCAGTGAAAGCAGTGACAAGAGTGTAAAGATAAAGCTGATTTTACAGTATGTGTACTTTGCCTTCCAAAATATGATGAAAAGAAAAAGTTGTACAATGGTAAGTATTTGCATTAGGTGAATGTTGTCTTAGAGACCAAAAAGTAATCTCTAGCTGAAATATACTCTTGTATATCACGAAATGTAAGCAAGAAACTCAAGGCTAATGTAAGATCTCTGTCTCAGCTTCTACAGCTCAGATAACAGTGTTCACTGAACTTGTTATTTCCTATGGTATATTCACTACTCATTAGGTTGACGGCACTGTAATCAGAAATGCATTTTCACCGTAAGATACTAGTATATGAACATGAAAAACTCAAATATCTTCATTTCCTCCTTAGATGCAGGTATCTTGTCTAAACTATTGCTTCTTAGTCATCAGAATTTCTATAGACAACACATCCTGTATCCTGTATGCATGATTAAATCAGCAAATTTATCTCACATAAGAAAGCAAAACCAGACTGACATCTTCAGATATCTTGTTTTGAAAGCATTTCCTTTTAAGACTGTACTTTTTAACCCAATTCCCCAATCAGAAAAATCTCCACTTCCTAAATAACTTATCTCCATTCATTGCTCAGTTACATGAAACAGATACAACTACTTAAAATCCAATGTATCTGACAAATGTATTGTTTAGTAAAAGCCGTAATTTGAAAGGAATTGCTGCTATACGTGTTTGTCCAGAAAACATATTCCAAATACCAACCCAGTAGAGCTGCTCAGTATAAGTTACATAACAATTTTATGTAATATAACATAATATTATAAAATATATTATGAAAGTTTTATCAAAAAATCTTAAAACCTAGAACATATAATCCAATTTCACATGTGGCAAAAACCAGTTTTGTTAAGCAATGCTCCCTGCCATATTTAACCAGTAGATGAGTTATCCTTATAACATAAGATGCAATGTGGAAAAAATAAGTAATTTCTTTGTGAAACTTCCTTTTGTACTTAAAATTATATTTGTATCATACAGTTCATAAAACAGATTACAGTTTGATTTCAATTCTACAGAAATCCGTGAATTTCCAAAAGACTTGTAACTTAAGAAAAAAATGTATTTTTTAATTTGAAATAAAATTTCAGAAATGAAGCACAATTTTTTTTTTGCTAATGATTGAAACCATGTTTCAGAAAAAATGAAGGATAAGCCTGCTTCTCAACACAGCAATGAAAAGACAGGCTGTTTGCCAGTACATGCATGACAGCAGAAAAAGCAATATAAAATATAGCTGCATAACATGCAGAGAAAAGAAAAAAGAAAAACCTTCAGGACTGAGATGAGCTGCAAACTTAATAAATATCTCAAGCAGCAACAATATACATTTCAGTGGAGAAGGGTTTTTTTTGCTGTTGTTCTTTTTTTTTTTTTTTTTTCTTCAAGTGTGCTTTTCTGGTTGTCTTCTGGTTAATATTTTCAAGTGCTATGCCATGTTTCCTTTCAAATGAACACTGCTTAAAATTCTTGAAAGCATTCTGCAAAGAGAAAGTAAGCTGACAGCAATGATGAATAATCTTGGTTATACACAACACAGCCACATTTCCAAATATAGTGTATCAGCTGGCTTGGCAAGAAGGATCATGCCAAAACACTGGCAGTGAAGGGTGTAAATGATCTTTCTACCCCTTTTAATACTGCTGTCAAAAATGATCCATCTCCTCCCTCTAATACTGCTGTCAAAGAGCAGTTGTGTTGTGTCAGACTTTGAACTTTTGTTTCCGCATCTCACACAAATAATGTTTTAATGAGCTGTAAAATATTCTCCCCTTGACTTACCGCTTTAGAGTGAGAATGTTCACCTAACAGCTTTAGAAGGTAACCAAAAGAAGTCTGCACAAAAATCGCAAAAGAAGTTTGTTTTAAGTTAAAAGATAAAATTAAGAAGTACCACTTAACGTTTTCATTAAGAAAGCTAATGCTTATGACATTTGAGAACTTGACCACATCACAGGAGCGCATTTCCTTATGGAAGCAATATCAAGCGTGGATGATGAAAGTATGGGTCTTCCCAGGCAGTACTTCAGGAAAAAATACTAAAATTATTCCATTCTAACCATTAACAAAAAAATCCCAACTGTTCACATTCACATGACCACCAAGAAGTTCATTACAGCACCTATGTAAATAAATCATAGAATGGCTTGGGTTGGAAGGGACCTCAAGGATCATCTAGTTCCAACCCCCTGCCATAGGCAGGGATGCCACCCACTAAATCAGGTTGCTCAGGGCCTCATCCAGCCTGGCCTTGAATGCCTCCAGGGATGGGGCATCCACAACCTCTCTGGGCAACCTGTGCCAGTGCCTCACCACCCTCTCAGTGAAAAGCTTCCTTCTAACCTCTAATCTAAATCTCCCCTCTTTTAGTTTAAAACCATTGCCCCTTGTCCTATCATTATCTACACGAGTAAAGAGTCCCTCTTCATCCTTTTTATAAGCTCCCTTTAACTACTGAAAGGCTGCGATGAGGTCACTCCGAAGCCTTCTCTTCTCCAGGCTGAATAGCCCCAGCTCTTTCAGCCTAGCTGCATAGGAGAGGTGCTCCAGCCCCTTGATCATCCTTGTGGCCCTCCTCTGGAGCCGTTCTAATGGGTCCATGTCCTTCTTGTGCTGGGGGCCCCAGACCTGGATGCAGCACTCCAGGTGGGGTCTCACGAGGGCAGAGCAGAGGGGGACAATCACCTCCCTTGCCCTGCTGGCCACACCTCTGTTGATGCAGCCCAGGACACAGTTGGCCTTCTGGGCTGCAAGTGCGCACTGCTGGCTCATGTGGAGCTTTTTGTCCACCAGAACCCCCAAGTCCTTCTCTGCAGGGCTGCTCTCAATGAGTTCCTCTCCCAGTCTGTACTCACGTCCAGGATTTCCCCAGACCAGGTGCAGCACCCTGCATTTAAAGCCGCAGTTAAGTTTGATAGAAAAAAAAGGCTATCATAAGGAACTATAAAGATACTCACTTCTCACTCACTGGGTAAAAATATAAACTTGCAACCTATGTAAGAGTATATATGAATATAATCACTGTGCTAAACAAACACTGTGTTAGTTTTTAGTATTTAACTGTTAGTTTTCAAGAATTCTGGAATTGCTTCTACCTTTCTTATACACACCTTTCCCAGAAGCCCTGCAATGCTCTCAGTTACCCTCCTCATCTCTTCATGGACTCCACGTTGCTTTCAGTCAGCTAGACAACATCATCTTTTGCACGTCTGGATATATCTAAACATGTTGGGCATACCATACAGGAAACAGGCCAAGCAAATAACCTGTTCTCAACACACCTTTTCCTTTAGCAAGCTGACCAACTCATGTGTGAGCTCTCCAACTCTAAAATTTGATTGAAAATATCCAACAAATTGATGGGTAAAGAGGGAAGAACTGACCAGCAGACAGAACTGATGTGATCCCATAAGCCTTATTTGCTTCAGCTATCACTTTTCGGTTCACAAAATAGTAAACCAGCTACTCAAAAAATTGTTGAGCTTTTACAATACCAACCAAGTCTGGAATTCCCACAGCAAGAGTCACCCATTCAGGTTTAACTTTGCTTCAAGGACCCAGTATATTTCTAATGCAGTACCATAACATTGTATCTGCTTTAATTCAGATCCTTGTTGATGCTAATTACTTTATGTCCTCATTACATAATAGTTCCCACCCCACGCATCTTCTTGGCATACACTAGCACAGAAGGTGAGGGGTGCAAGTCTAGAATCGGTATTAGGACAGATACGGGTCGACAAGGGCAGACAAGGAGAAGACGAAGGAATTCTCAAGATATGCAAAGAGCACTGCGAGGTGAGTACAGTAGGTGGTTGTGGGATATGTTCCTTGGCTGCAGTGAGCGGGAGAACAGATGAGTAGGATGTACACAAGCCAGACTTGCAGGCTTTTGGTTTTTTTTCTCATTTGATTGCCTAGACCAAGTCATTTTCCCCTCTACTCCATTTAAGGAAGTGTATCATCATCTTGTAACAACATATGTTGAGCACCCAGGGGCTTAAGGGACAAGCTTATAAGCAATTGATATGAGTTCTATCTGCATGCAAAACACAATTTTACATTTGATATGACCAGGTTTAATGGGAATTTGGTCTTTTGCTTCCACTGCTGAAGTTTTTTTTCCTTAAACTTGAATCTTATGACTGCTGGTAAAAAGATAAATACATTTTATAGCAAATAGAAAGCATGAAATCAAGAAGTGTAAGAACAGTGTGGGTGGAGGAAGATATCTGTGATCTTTAAGAAGAATTCAGTTTATACATTTACAATGAACATTACGTTTGCTTGTGAAAACCACCTACATCAAGTCACTTGGAAACCACATTAACTCTCCTACCACTCCTAAGGTATTAATCTGGATGTTCCTACTAAATAAGTGACTGTTATGGTTTCATTCTCTTCCCCCCAGCTCTGTCTCTCATCTTTGCTGTACTCCATCACTTCTCTTCTTGCTATGACTTCTCTCCCACCACTGCCCTTTCCTTTTTTTCTTCCATTTCATTTCCTGTATAAAGTTGCCGCAAAAGCTCTAGGAAATACTGTATCATTGCAGTTCCCTGTGTAGCTTTTCTCCAACATGTTTCTGTCCTTTTATTGAAGAGGAGAGGAACTGGGCTTAAGTTGTGCCAGGGGAGGTTTAGGTTGGATATTAGGAAAAATTTCTTCACTGAAGGGGGTGTGAGGCATTGGAACAGGCTGCCCAGGGAAGTGGTTGAGTCACCATCCCTGGAGGTCTTCAAAAAACGTGTAGATGTAGAACTCTGATATGGTTTAACGGTGGATTCAGTAGTGTTAGGTTATAGGTTGGACTGGATGATCTTGGAGGTCTTTTACAACCTAAATGATTCTGTGATTTAAATCGTAAGATCTTTTGGAAGCAAGACTTCCTGTGATTATATAGTGCTCATAAAAAGGCAGCCTTCCCCCCCTCCCCCATTTTAAGGGGATTTGAAATACTGCCATAATGCTGATGACAATGCTAACAAAAAACAACTAAGAAAAACACTAAAAAGACTGATGGTAAAAAGCCACTTCAGATTGCATTCCACTTAGAATACAATGTAAATTTATGTTTCCCAAGAATTCCCTTGGCCATAGCCCACACTATTTCATTATGACAGAGCTTTGATACACTTGAGGCTAGATGCTATGCTCTGAATGAATCCAGTGCACAGCCCAGCAAATAGAGTACCCTAGGTTCTTCTGTCCCAAAACAGCTTGGTGGTGGACTATGTTGCTTCTAATCGGTTAGAGTAAATCTTTATGCTATACTGTCACATAGCTTCTCAAATGGTGTTCCTTCCTGCTGCTGGTCAAGAAACTGTAAGCCCTCTCTTCTATAAGATACAGAGATTGCCTTGCTTTGATTTTTTTCATCTGACTGAGTCAAGAATGCTGTCTCCAGCAGCAGACCACAGCATAAACATGTATGTTCTGCAGTAAGAGGCAGATCCTGGCACACCAGTTTCCTTCCAGTTCCATGAGATTCTGCTTGCCATTCCTCTTATTTTCTAGTGCCTGGTCCCCAGACTCAACACTCCATGAAAACACAGGGCTTCTTCCTCAGTCTTCTCTTCTAGCAAGTTATCTACCAGATAGACGCAACAGCTTGATAAAACACAACAGTTGCCACATCCCCTAGTATCTTCCCATCGCTACAGAACAATGCTGAGCAGCATCCACTATCTCCTAAAGGAATAGTGAGAACAGGAGAAGCCGCTCTGCATCTTATCTTTGTCTTCTTTCCTTCTCTTCTCCTTCTGCCAGACCAGGCTGACCCTGTGTCTTTTACCACAGGAAGAACCACAACCAAACAACCAAGAGCAGGTACTTATGGAGCTACAAGAAAAGCACAACAAATAGGGATTTTTCTTCTCCAGTATGTTCACCCAGCTTCTTGCAGTCTAAGCTGCAATTCAGTAAGCTTCCCTTCTTCATGAGGCCGTGAAATTACCCAAGCCAGCTTGCCCTATTTCATACAAAATTTTGGTTTTATCTTCCTTTGAAGACCTGATTTAGCCACATGACCCATTTGTAATGGGACTAAACGTAACTAAGAATAAAATCTGAAAAACAAACGAAACACTAAACACGAGCAAAACCAAACAGAGAAAGTCACAGAAAGAAATATCAGAACAACAATGAAAATGTATCTCAAGTTTTCACTAATGAAAAGAATTTAGTGGCAAACTAGTTGTTTGAAATATATGCCTCTATTCTTAACGCTTTCGAAATAATGCTTCATTTCCCTTCCTGGAGGATGGGTTTGAGTACAGTTACAGCAAATGAATTTGTCACTATTTTAAAAACAGTTAACATCAACTGAGTACATAAAAAAAATATTGTGAGAGAACACTGTTGCTTTTGTATTTATTCAGAAAAATCCAGTTCATGCAAAGCATCTGTTTTTCAACAAGATACTTTTTTACTTAATTTTTACAGCTGGCCATTTACTAAGGCATAAGAATGTCACATGGTTGACTTGTGTTTCAATAAACCCTGATGCAAAATACATTTTGTTTGTGAAAACACTGCTTACATGCTCTATGCTCAAGGAGCATAGCATTACAGTGCTATGGCTATGTAATCTCAAAAGCAACCCCCCCAAAAGATACACAGAACTTTATAAAGATTTGGTCCACAAAAGGAATGAGATTAGCTGTTGTCAAGAGCTACCCTCCTAACACTCACAGAAGAAAATTCCCCCAAATGTATTGCAAAAGCACAACTACAAAAACGTTAATATTGCCCGACATCTCTATTGCCATAGCTATGCATGACAGAGTTAAGGTACTTCGGCTTTATTAGACACAGGTATTACCCTGTACACATTTATTGGGAAATAACATACTACACAATGTTCAATTTCAAATGTTGGTTTGCTAGAAACATGAACTAGTGATTATGTGCTACCTTTGACTGTATTTAAACAGATTTTTCAAGAAGTCCCATATATCCAAAAATACCATAAATTTCCAAAACAACTCCTGTGATGGTTTAACAACTGTTCTACTTCCCATTGCAACGCACTAACAATGCTCAGAAGTCACTTCAGTGTGTGCCATTTCAGGCAGCAACTTCTTGAATCATGCTAGCATGCTCAAACAGCAAGTGTACGTGCTTCACAGGGTAGTCACTAAAACTACTTTCTACAAACCTTAATATCAATGATGGCTTGGTCAAAGACTAGGGCCTCTAGGCCTTTTATCACTATTTTCTGTATTTTTCTCACAGCTGGATTAAGTGACAACAGCAAGAAAACCAGTTATTGCCAATTACTACGAATGCACAAGAAAGTTAAAAAAACACAGCAACACTAGGTTAATAGAGGTGCAATGAGACAGTATGTATCACTCATCACCTTGCCCCAAAGTGAACAATTAAAAGCAGTTCAGCCCCCATTCAAGACAGCTGATAAGCTTTGAAATTTTGACAGAGCCTTGGATGCAATTGAAGACTACACAACAATGGTATCTAAACATGCATTTCAACAGGAATTGCATTTTGAGCCCAAAAGGTATATTTCACATGGGTCAGCCCTCACTGCAACAGCTTTTTAGTCACTACAAATAATTTTAGTGACCAAAAAGGAGACGACACCTCTCTGAAATGACAGAAGAGCTTCATCTAACAAGAACTTCACCCATTCCTCCTCAAAAGTGTGGGGAGAACATCAAATGCATATTTTTGGTATTATATGCAAATTCTTTAGGATGCACAGAAATGAAAGGATGTTTATTGGATATATGTCACTATATATTATCGGAAGAAACCAAGTCTGGCTGAACAGTAAAAAAAGTTCTTAGGTATCACTGCATTATTTTTATTTTTATTGTTTTTTTTTCTTTAAGTCCTTTAATTGCATTATAGTTAATGGCATATAAATAATACAAAACTAGGCAACAACATATATTCCAATTAACTGGACTGTCTCCAAGGAAGAGATTTCAAGCTGAAGATGCTTAATGCCAAGGGCTACCATTTAATTGCAACAATAATTCCACCTAAGTGGAATGCCCTCAGGCAACTTAGCAACAATAGGGCCCTTGATTATTTCTATGCAGTAAAAAAAAAATCAGTTGTGTTTATTTTTTGTTTTAACACCTTTGTCTACCCTCTGTCTTTCCACACATATTGCAACTCCAATACAATTTACTATTGCATGCCAGGCTGCTCCTTTTAGGTAATTATGTTGGACCATCATACGGACAACCCCATCTCCAGTCACAGCACAGGCAGCACATGCTCTAGAAGCGAATGCCACAGCTCTGGGCCTTTCTAACCTAACTAACCCAGGTACTGAAGTTTCTCATCCAGGCAGCAAAGTGTTACAGATGTAACTGTACAAAGACACCATATCCCTTTGAATCAAAAGGGTTTCCTACTCACATTCCTTAAAATCTTACATGGTGATAAAAAAATCTTGCAAATCTAACGTAAAGAGGAAAGGAAAGACTATAACCACAGCATAGAACAAGTTTCTACAAGCTGTAGGACCTGTTTTATGTTACATGGCAGCATATGTGATTCTTGCCTTCAAAATTAGTTATGTCATACGTCCATGTTTTGTAACAACTTAAATTGGCTGAACATTTCAGCACCACTGCCAGAACCAAAAAATGTTCAAGGACCCCTGTTTGGACACTGAGTTGACACTACCCAGTGGGCATGAAGTTATTAATATCTGAATCCAGCTAGAGTTTTAAGTTGTTTCCTGGAATACCCTGTCCTTAAAGAAACCAATTTAGGCAGTTTTAAACTAGCTGCTGTATTTTTCTCTGGGTAACAGTGAAGCACAGCTGCTTCAAGCTTCTCTCCAAAGCAGATTAACTCACCAAGGTGTGCTCAAAGACTGTACTGCTGGCACTTTACCCAGACCAATGGTGCTTAGGATTACTGTCAGACCACAAAGAACAAAACACACCCAAATGGATAGGGAAGTGGATATTCAATGCATAATCAATGTAAAGGACTTTCAGGCTTCAGCCATGAGCCACAGTACAAGCTTAGGTGAACAAGGGAAAGTTCACAATATGCAGAATTCCAGCAGGTATTCGAGTGCCATTTCTTAACCTCTAACATGGCAGAATACCAATGCCAGGTAATATGCTTGCTGTTAGGTGATTTCATATACCTTGTACAATTCTGAAAAACACTACAGAGGCCATTTTGAAAGACGATTGAGTTGTAGTAGAAGAAAAATATTTGCAATGGTATTCCACCTCGACAAGGGCCTGCTGCACTTCTTCACACCCAGAGAGTACATTTGTCTGCTCCCCTGCTGCAGGCATGGAATGGCATCAGCTAGTCACACAAAATCACGGGTCATTCCTGGAAATAATCAGCATTACTACCATTCACTCCATGTGTACCTGTGTGAAGTTCGAGGAAAATAAAGCTCTGCATTATATGGTAGGATGGTTACAGCGGTGCAACGGTTACCAGTGTAACTAAATTCTTGCAGTACTCAGATTCACTGCAATGCAAGTGACAAACATAGCACCTCCAGAGTATTTAATAGCCCAAAAGAAACACTTCCCCAGTTAAATTATTACAGACCTGCCTGGTAGCACACGCTACTGAATTTTTTTTCCTTCAACTGGGAAGCCAACACTGAAGATTTGGTAGCCCTCAAGCCTATTTACAACTACACTTGAAGATACTATAATTTTAGTGCCCTTGGAAACACCCATGGCAGACCAAGTACTTTACATTTCTAACTCAAAATAGTATTCTTTTGGGAATTAGAAAAGGAACTTCCACAACACTCAAGTGCTATGTATATTATAAACACTTATGTACATATATACTTTAAAAAGAAGCTTCTGCCACGAATGCCTGATAAGTGATGCAGTTTATGGTTTAATAACAGTTGGAAGGTCTTCCAAACCCACTTGCCTTAAGCCTACTCCCTATTTAGTGGGGAAAATCATGACTAATCTAGAAGGTGAGACTAGGAATTTCAGCTGAAATACTGGCAGTTATCCTAGACCTTAAAAGTGAAGGAGCACGTTCCTCCAAGCCTCTTTTCATCTTCTGGCATTCACAGTTGGCAGCTTGAACCCTTATAGTCTCCAAGTCAGCTCAAACTAGTGACACAGCAGTGGTTTGAAATAAGAAAGCTTTTAACACAGGCATCTACTGGGCTATCAAGTATAAGAAAGATGCACCAGTATTAAGTGTACTTGGTCTCACTCCTGAGCTTTCAGATGTGCTCAGTATATATTATTACTTTATCAAACAAGGCACTACACAGATGTCAGCTGCTAAGAAATTTTAATCCTCATAATTCAGCACAAGTATGGTTGTAGTACCAACTGCTTGGTAGCATGGCTTTTTTTTGTTTGTTTTGTTTGGGTTTTTAATATTTTTTTTGGTGTATGTTTGCAGGTGACAAAACAGACCAAAGCAAAACTAGTTTAAACATTTACTTTGGCACACACATCATAGAGTAAATGCATTACTCCCTTGAAGGCCACACATCGCTTTCTGAACAAAGCCTTCTTCTCTGTGTTAAGGGAGAAAGCCTGAACAGCATCCCTCCATGGGAGAACTGTCTCAACACAGCATACTAATGCACTGTAACCTGCCTGCTGAAAATCAGTTTTCCTACCCTGCCTTACATCCATGCAAACCACTAGCCACATCACTGACCTATCCCCGCCTCCACTAGGCAGGGCATGCACCAGAACCCAGAACAGGGCTGCCCAGATCCTACATGCAATATTCCGAAGTGTTCAGATAAGGAGCTGCAACCAACTATAGTCCCCATACAAATCCCTATGACACCTGGACATCTCTTACCTCTGACCCCTTCAAACTGATACTTCAATGTTATTTCCAACTATCTGCATTCCTGATTTCCTGGGACTGTCTCATTCCTGCACAGCCAGCATATAGATACTCTACTTACCTCAGATTCCAGTGTTCTGGACTTTTAACCATTGCAGGCCTCTGGAGATCCAGCACCTTTCAATCTCATCTCAGACCTGCATGGGCCACAGCAAGGAGCCACAGCTCAAGAAGCAACTTCAAGGCCTGCTGACAAGGCCTGTCCAGTGAACTGGACATTGCATTAACCAGCAAGCCACATCTGGAACACTTGCAAGATGAAGTTTAGGTCCATCAGCCCAGAATGAAAATGTGTTCCTTCTCTAGTATAAAATCAAGAACAAGGGAAAAAAGCAGCAGCATGAGTCCTGACTACAGCGATGCCAGTACTAATATTCTGCTTCCCAGTTCTTGTACCAGAGTTCGCTGCTTCCACAAATAGAACTTATCTACTCGTCTGGCAAGTCACTAAATAGAGACGGCATCCACTCTGAAAGTGAGCAAAGAATTCTTCCTTAAAGAGCACAAAGGGCAGAACTGATACTAACACTGTGACTATGACCACACAGGAGCCACTCCTGACAACTTGCTGCAGGTGATACTGGTCTCTATCCATCAGAGAAAGATGCATTCCGGGAACAGCAGCACTTCCCAAAACTAGAGTGCTCATGCTCTGTGCTTTAGGACAAGGTGTCACACATTGTCGGAGCAGAAGCGCACAGAAATGCGTTCAAGCCAGGTTTTTGTTATTAATCTGTGTGACATTTCTGAACTTTCTAGAAAAGAAAGTTCTGGTGGAACACATTGAAGTTGCATCACTACATTAACCTCCCACTTTCAAAGCAGGCATACACTATCTTTAAGACTATGACTGCGGTTTACTAGAGTCTGCAGAGTAAGTCTTTGGCTGCTCATATCATTATAAAAAACTTTGCACGCCTGCCCCCAATCCACTTCCAGAGACCGACCACAAAGACACTGCAAAATAAAGCAAGCAGTTACCACATTGGGCTATTGTTTCACTTCAGTCTTCCAAATGCCCATACTCAAAGTACAATTAGGCAATTTCTTCTATTCAGGCATTGATTCAAAGATTTAATAAGACCAGAGAAACAGGTTGTACAAGCCAGGCATCCTACAATGACAAAAGAGTACTGCAACATTATCCATCATTGTCTTGAAAGCAGGACTTTTATTTTTTTTATTTTTCAATAGAGCAATTAGATACAGAAAATTTGCAATTTCATGAACCCTTACAGACCTCACTATTATGCCCAAGCACTGGCTGGGCACAAAGTGAGAAGCAACTGTTTGAATACTGACTTTTAGAAAAAAGGAGCAAAGAACTGATACTAATCTGAATCCAACTAGCACATGAGAACCCAACAGTCGTTTTCTTCAACTAAGCTTTACAGTGATTGTATCAGCTTCTTCACTGTACCAGCATACAGAACCTCTTAAATTGGTCTGACAACACCAGTTTCGTTTGCTCCTGACTGACAGAATCAGGTGCAGGAAGCTCCAGAGGGAATGGATGCTCCTCTATTTTAAGAAGAGTTAATATATTAATATGCTGTCAATGCAACTGTGCATAGCAAAGTGGAAGATTAAATGTTGCTGCTGGCCATCCAAAGCAGACAGCCATTCTCCCCTCTTTACCGGCCAACCCATGCTACTTTCTACAAGTCTAAAAATAATACTCCAGCAAGCATAAGTCCTCGAAGAATGGAATTCATCCATACATAGCTGAGCTTCCTGCTGAGACATGCTATTTGGAGAAGGTAGCTTCCAAAGAAAAGATTATCCAGTTGCAAGATCATAAGTACATGTATGACAGCCTCCAAACATTAATACCACAAATATCAAAACCCAAGCAGTATTATCCTTCGTGGTAAGCTGCAGTAGTTATAGAAATGCTGCTGTTTTAGAGATGTTAGCAATGGAGTATCATAAAGACTGTTGAAATGTATTAGTCTCACCAAGTTCCTGAATCCTAGTAGCTCTAGCCATGCCACCTGGAAGCTCACAGCCCACCCAGATGACACAGCTTGTGCAAGGCTATGGAGTATTGACCCAGAAGGTTGTGAGCCAATTTTGAAAATTCAGTTTTATATATGAAAACTAAGAACTGAACAGGACAAACGGGTCACAGGCTTTTGAACACACAACAGCAGCTATTTCCTAGTAAGATGTTCAACAAGAAACAATGTTAAACAAATGTGGCAGGAGACCTGCATGAATGAACAAGGTACTCCTGACAAAACTCAAAGAAACAGAAGAGGTGGAAACAGGGTCAGGTGACCCAGGAGGAAGCAAGATGCTGCTTGAGCATGCAGGGATAAGGTTAGGAAAACCAAAGCCCATCTGGAGTTGAACCTGTCAAGGAACATGAAGTACAACAAGAAGGGCAACAAGAAGGGCTTCTATAGGTGCAACAGCAGCAAAAGGAAGAGCAGATTAGGCAAGGTGTAAGCATGCTCCTGAATGGGGCTAGGGACATGGTGATGAAAGACAAAAAAGAGCCTTAGGTATTCCACGTCTTCTTCATTGATAATACCTACCTTCAGGAGTCCCACAGAATCCAAGGCTAGAATGGACCTCTGGAGGTCAACTTCTCCAAAGTCCCCTCTGCTCAAGCAGGGTCACATAGAACAGGCTGCCCAAGCCAATGTCCAGATGGCTTCCAAGTATCTCCAAGGACTGAGATCCCACCACCTCTATGCAACCTGTGCCAGTGCTCTGT
>VXAA01006728.1:0-14320 GCA_013399115.1 Anseranas semipalmata | reverse complement strand
CTTCAGTCTCCTCTTCTCGAGGCTGAACAAACCAAGTGACCTCAGCCACTCTTCATATGTCTTGCCCTCTACACCCTTCATCACCTTTGTAGCCCTCCTTTGGACGGTCTCTAATAGTTTTATGCCCTTTTTATACTGTGGTGCCCAAAACTGCACACAGTACTCGAGGTGAGGCCACTCCAGCACAGAGTAGAGCAGGACAATCCCTTCCCTTGACTGGCTAGCAATGCCGTGCTTGATGCACCCCGGGATACAGTTGGCCCTCCTGGCTGCCAGGGCACACTGCTGGCTCATACTCAACTTGCCATTGACCAGAATCCCCAGAAGCCTTTCTGTGGGGCTGCTCTCCAGCCTCTCATCCCCCAGTCTGTACGTATAGCCCGGGTTGCCCTGTCCCAGATGCAGAATCTGGCATTTTCTCTTATTGACCTTCATGCAGCTGTTGATTGCCCAGCCCTCTAATTTGTCAAAATCTCTCTGCAAAGCCTCTCTACCCTTGAGGGAGTCAAGGGCTCCTCCAAATTTAGTGTCACCTGCAGATTAAATATCATCTGTATACTTAGTATAGTATACATTTACATCCTGCATCCAATTCATTTATGAAAACAATAAAGAGAACTGGCCCTAAAATGGAGGCCTGTGGAACCCCATTAGTGGCTGGCCACCAGCCTGAGGTAACACCATTTTCTATAGCTCTTTGAGCCCAACCCATCAGCCAGTTATTCACCCATCTATTCATACAGCCATTTGTCTAGCTGTATTTGTCCAGAAATATACTGTGATAAACAGTATTGAAATTTGTATTTGTATTTGTATTTGCTGAAATACAAAAAGATCAACTGGCTTCCCTTGGTCAACTAGGTTTGTAACCTTGTCATAAAAGGAAATTAAGTTCATTAAACAGGAGTTTCTCCTCGTGAACCTGTGTTGGCCGTGACCAATGATTGTATTGGTATTCAACTGTTTTTCAGTAACTCCCAGAGTAATCTTCTCCATAATTTTACCAGGCATTGAAGTGAGACTGCCAGGCCTGTAAATACCAGGGTCTTCTTTCTCTCCCTTCTTGAAAACTGGGACAATATTTGCCTGCCTCCAGTCAACTGAGACCTCTCCATATTTCCAAGACCTTTGAAAAATAATTGAGAGAGGTCTCATGATCATATCAGCCAGCTCTTAGAGTACCTGAGATGAATCCCATCCAGCCCCATAGACTTACATGCATCCAGCTGGAGCAGCAAATCCCAGAGAAGTTTGGGGTTGGCTGGGAGTTTATCATTCCTGCAGTCACGGTCCTCCAACTCAGAGCTCTAGGTTTCCCAAGGCCTGTCATCAGTGTTGAAGATAGAGGTGAAGAAGGCATTAAATGTTTCTGCTTTTGCCATTTGTCAGATGGCAACCTCATTGAGTAACGGACCACCGTTATCTCTAGTCCTCCTTTTGCTGTTAAAATGTTTTGAAAAGGCCTTTTTATTTTCCCCCACAGTACTGGCCAGCTTCAACTCTAATTGTGCTTTGGCCACATGAGTTTTCTGCCAGAGATGGTGATTTTATCCTTTTCCCCCTTCAAACCTAGTTTAAAGCTCTATCGACCAGCCGTGCTAACTCCTGCACAAAAATACTTTTCCCCCTCTGGCAAAGGTGCATCCCATCAGGTGCCAGCAGGCCTGGTGTTGTGTAAACCATTCCATGATCAAGAAACCCCAAATTCTGTTGGTGACACCAGCCTTTCAGCCACATATTGATCAGCTGGGTCTGCCTGTTCCTTTCAATATTGTTCCCTGCTGCTGGAAAGACAGAGGAAAGCACTACCCATGCTGCTGATCCTTTAACCAATTGCCCCAAGGCCCTGAAGTCTCCTTTGATTGCCCTTGGACTTCTCTTTGCTACTTCATCACTGCCAACATGCAAAAACAATGGATAATAATCAGAGTGCTGTACCAGGCTAGTGAGTTTTCTAGTAACGTCTTTTACCCAGGCCCCAGGGAGGCAGCAGGCTTCCCTATGGGTTGGGTCAGGTTGGCATATCGGGCCCTCTGTTCTCTTCAGAAGAGAGTTCCTGATGTCAACAACCCTTCTTTTCTTGACGGAGGTGGTTGTGATACTGTGGATAGGCTGACTTGCCCTAGGTGACCCCTCCAACCTGGATGGACCTTCATCCACATCATCGTTTGCCCATCAAGTTCCAGAGCCTCATACCTGTTGTATAATGGCACCTGGCAAGGTGAGGGAGGCAGGGAGGGGATTCACCTGCTGCCCCAGAAGAAACCTGCTTTCATTTCCCCCTGTCTTTTAGGTTCCCCCTTCTGCCTGGTGACAAGAGGGTAGAGAATCCTTTGTTTCTTGTGTTGTGGCTGGCTGATGCATCTGTCTAAGGGAGGGTTTCAAACAAGACATCTATTTATTGATTCACTTTCACCTTATAGTGCTTCCTTTAACTAATGCTTCCCTGTTGGTTGTACTACCACTAGGAATTTCTGCTGAAGCATGTACAGACTTATTTATGGTAACAGGATTAACAAGATTCTACATAATCTGGAGCCACTGAATAGATGGGTGATAATGCCCTGTCTCCCTCATCCTTTACCATTCTTTCAATTAACAACCTTGTTGCTCATTTATATTCTAAGAAAACACAGTAAAATAAAATATAAAATATAACACAATAAAGACTTCCTGAGCTCACTGTATAAATTTCTTACAGTCATGGTGCTCATATTGCAATGTAATATGCATTTTCTATGCTTTGTGTGCCATGAAATATGAACAGTATACCAGCTTAAGACATTTTAACACTGTTTTGAAAACAGCCTTTTTTGGTCTTCTTAGATATGTCGGTCTTTTTCATATGTGTGGACTCTTTAAAATATTAAAAAAAATATATTAAGTGAAATAGTACAAATGAATTTCACTAAATGTACCGAATTTCACTGACCTTAATACATTTTTTTGTTGTTGTTGTTAAGAAATGCTGCAAAATTTGACTAATACCATATCTTCTTACATGACTTCAATACTGGGGAATGCTCATGATAATGCAGTTTTCTACATCCATTAAGACACTGCAGTAACTTTCAGTTTGCAAGCCCATATGGTACAAATCACACTGTTCTCTGACATTAGAGGACTCTCCGATAGCAGGCAGAATGAAATATGAAATGCCAAATCTCTTTATCCAGTTCAGGCTAGTTTGAAGTGTAAAAAGCTTGGTATACTGATTTCTGTATTGCTTGTAAATCTTGATAGCTGATGCTGTAATATGGAAAATGTATCTGGAATTTCCAGGGTAATCAACACAAAGTTTCTATCACTTAGCTTTCTCTGTAAAATACGCTTCTTCGGATACCTTAGGAAGCTCCATTTTGCCAAGAACCCTAAAAATAAAACTGAATGGTGACAGTGATTCTATTGCACAAAACTGGACTTTGTAAAACTCAGTGAGTCTTAAAATTAAACCTTTAGACAGATGCTTGATATTCGCATCCTGTGGAGATATCCTAGAACCTCATTCACTGCCCCCAGGTGAGGTTCTTGATTGAACAGCTGATCTGGAAAATGTTTCACTCAACCATAGAAGCATGTTTTTGTATCATGGAACTTCATGAAAGTGCCTATGACAATATTTTTATCTTGGAAAGACATCATGACAGCATCTAGGTATGTTCAAACTAAGGAAGGTTCCTCACAGATTTCTTCTTTCCATATAGATAAGCCCTTTCTCTATGTCTGTTTAAAGAGAAGAATTATTTCAGGATTTCTTATGACATACATTTTATACTATTGTGACATACATTTTATACTATTATGACATACATTTTATACTATATTTATAATATTGTGACAAAAATAGTAGATATTAAAAAAATAAAAGTTAGCAGCAATGAAACATCAAAAAGAAAGATACCATTATATCAAAGTTAATTCAGTCAGGTGGTGAACAGTATACAGATATGGGCCATAACTTACTTAATAAAAACTTCTTTTTCCTTTTATTTTTTATTTTTAATTCAATTTCATCTCCAAAACTTCAGGAATCATACTCACCCAATTCTTAAATAATCAGATTTCAAAGACAGAAATATACATCAATATAAAACTATAAGTAAATATCCCTAAGGAAGAAAAATACTGTAAAATACAGCATATTCCAAAAGCTTTCCTTTTCAAGAATATTGCCTCTCTTTTGTTATTGCTTTTCAGTCTCAGAGATGTCTCCTCTAGAGCATTTTCTATTCACATTAGAGGAGAAAACTGTTTGTTGAATGTTAGCTTTACAGTAACAAAATGAAAACAAAAGATTAGTGCTACAAAGATAAAAGTATTTGCATAAGACAAATTTATAGTTGAGCCTCTCTAGTCACGTAGTCTTTTCTCTTTCTATATTGTGATCCACATTACTACAAAGTAATGTGCAGCTTTTGCAAAAGAGATGTTCACTCACAGTAATGCCAGTGGCAGTTAGGCAAGGAAAAATGGTATCTGGAAATTATGACATAAAACAACAACAACAACAACAACAAACAAACAAACAAACAAACAAAAAAACACACTATCAAAAACAACAACAATAAAAACTGAATATTTTCTCATGCACATAACTAATTGCAGGATTTGCAATAGTTACTTTGTACATCCACAAAGTTATTCACACCATTTAACATTAGATATTTAACTTTGTGGGTTATATTATAGGACTGAAGTTCCTATATCAACAATGGAATCTTGAAAGGAAAATTCATAGTACGTACACTAGGAACTGACTTGTCCTATTAACTGTAACCTAATGCTTTAACCTGGTGCTTAAATACAGGGAGTATATAACCCCTGCATAAGGCAGCTTCCATTTTGTGGCTTGCTTCTACTGAAAGGGCCTGCAGTGAAAACCTGTTCTGGAACTGTCAGAAAAGAAACAAGATCTGGCTGTAACAAATGACAAGTCATTAATGGGAATCTTTGTGCTAGAGTACATGAGAACACCTAGCTCAATGGTTAGTGAAAATTAATAGAATAGAAGGTATTAGGACATCTAACTCCTGTCTAGCTTGGGAAGCTTGACAAGGAATTGCATAGTACTATGTTGGAAAAAGAAGTATATTGACAAGACAAATTAGACTATTAACGTAAAATATGTTCAAAAGCAGCAATTGTGTTGGGGTAACAATAACTGGAGCTGCAGGAGAGAACAAGTTTCTAAGCATCTGTGTTGTAATATAAGCTCTTTTCCCAAATGTCTGCAGAGACAAATCCTTACATCTGCAGAGGTTTCAGTGGTTGGTTATTCAGTGGTTGGTGGGACAGAACGAGAAATGAATTATTATTTTTTTTTTCTTCCCCCTGTTCTGAAGTCCTTCACTGACGCCAGTGTTAGCCAAGATAACAGGTCTTATGACCTAGCAGCATCTGGAGCTTCTAAATTTACACTTGAATTGTGTTAGACAAATAGTGGTTTCCACCATCAGTTTCTCACCCCACCTGCCACAATTTCCAAGGCATTTAGCCACAGCTGGTTGGGCCAAATTGGGAAAACAAAAGAATTACAATTCATTGGCCCTTACTGGCCTAACCATGACATGCAAAATAAATACACAATGGTGCACATGCAACTTAAATTGATAGATGTCTTTTTAATATCTGTCAAAATCTAGATTTGTATTGGGTTTACAGGGCAAGGGTTTAGTAGCTGGGGTCTGCAGGGGTGGCCTCTGTGAGCAGAGCCCAGCAGCTGCTCCATGTCAGATCAGAGCCAGCTCCAGCCAACTCCAAAAGGGACCCACTGCTGACCAGAACCCAGCCAGTGAGCAATGCTGGTTGTGCCTCTGTGAGAGCAGATTTAAGAAAGGGAACAAACTGCTGTGTCACAGCAGCTGGGAGAGAGGAGTGAGAAACAGCCCTGCAGACACCCAGGTCAGTGCAGAAGGAGGGCAGGAGGGGCTCCAGGCGCCCCAGCAGAAGTTCCCCTGCAGGCCCGTGGAGAGGCCCATGGTGGAGCAGGCCGTCCCCCTGCAGCCCATGGGTACCACACGGAGCAGATCTCCATGCTGCAGCCATGGAGGAGCCCACATGGAGCAGGTGGATGTGGTCTGAAGGGGGCTGCGGCACATGGGACCCCCCACAGGAGCAGGCCCCAGGCTGGAGCTGCAGCCCATGGAGAGGAGCCCACGCAGGAGCTGGTGATTTGGGGTGGGAGCTGCCACCCGTGGGGGAGCCATGTTGGAGCAGTTTGGTCCTGCGGGATGGACCCTGTGGTATGGACCCATATGGGAGCAGTTCTCGAAGAGCTGCAGCCTGTGGGAAGCCCATGCAGGATCAGTTTGGGAAGGACAGCATCCCGTGTGAGGGACCCCACGTGGAGCAGGGGCAGAGAGTGACCGTGAAGGAGCGGTGGAGATGCAGCGTTAGGGACTGACCGCAGCCCTCATTCCCCATTCCCCTGCGTTGCTTGGGGGGAGGAGGTAGAAGAGGGTAGGTGGGGGAAGGTGTGTTTAGTTTACTTAAAATTTCTCACTGTTCTAGTCTGTTAGTGGTAGGTAATAAATTATATTAATCTCCCTATGCTGAGTCTGTTTTGCCCATGACAGTGATTGGTGGGTGATCTCCCTTTCCTTATCTCAACCATTGAGCCCTTTTCTTCACCTTTTCCCTTTGAGGAGGGGGAGTGAGAGAGCGGTTGTGGTGGAGTTGCTGCCCAGCAGGGTAAAACCACCACAAGACTGTATAATTACACCAAATAAAGTGTCTTTGTGGTTTGAATAGTATTTCAGCATGTTGGGATTTGTTTGAGTAAATTTTTTTGGAAACTAGTGAGTGTTAGATCTGTTGAAGTATGATGGAGTATAAAAGAGCATTCAGATTTTTGTGAAGTATTTATCTCGAACAACAAGAGCTGCTGCTAAAGATGCAAGGCATATGCCAGGCAGAATTGGGATCCTATGAATTCTGAAGGAAAATCAAAGGTCTGAATGCTTGCAGTGTGGGCTTGTATACATGTGAGAGAAAACCAAGTGAAATAACAACAACAAAAAAAAATATATTGAAAATAAACAAGGAAATTCTAGAGATATCCATTGAAACAAGAGTCATTCTGGAATTGAATAATCTGAAATGGTAGACCAGATCCTGTATCCTTCATTCTGGTTTGTCATTTTTGTCTAGTCTTTGGAGGAGCTTGTAAGATAATATTAATAGGAGGTTGAAGAAGACTGTATTTATAGAGTAGAGAGTGGATAAGAAGTTCACATGCCTGAGGATAGTGTGTTTACAATCATTCAAAATGTTCTAGGGATAACTGAGTTCTTCATTTGGGGCTGGATGATGTGCTGTCCTGGAAGAGCAGTTAAGGATGAGGAATGATATCCCAGGACATCTCAGATACAGATATTCATCTGCAGGGGGTGCTGGTTGTAGTGGTGCGTAGGGAAACAATTAATAGGAAGATGCAAAGCCCAAGGGCTAAATATGAAACTATGAAAATGATCATTATCATTTAGGCAACAAACAGAAAGAAAATGGACAATAAGACCTATTCTACAGTATCCTCTGATCTGACAAAACCCTCTGAAAGAGATAACGTAGGGAGAAATTCCTAAGGGAATCATTCTTAAAATTTCTGACATGCATCCTTTCCAAACTCAGAGTAGGATGATGACACAGAGGAGATACTCAAGAAAATGAGTAACACGGTAGAGTACACAGCAGTAGCATAGTCCAGAACCAGGAAATGGTTGTCAGGTGGCTGATGATTTTCAAAACTAAATAGGGCTAATGACCTGCAAGCCAGATGCACAGCATCATGATTGAAAGTGCTAACAGAGGGACATCTATACGTAGGATTACTGCACCCTGTTTCTCATTATTGGGGCCTTGTAAATTTAATGGAAGTTATTTTGCAGCATCACGTTCACATATTTAAAAATGTCATTACTTATTATTAGCTGTATTGATTATATGTAGCCACCTGCATTCAGATCTTTAGTTTCTACTGATGTTTTCTACTATTTATCCATTAGCAAGTGCAAGTAGGACTCCTCCCCTGCCTTCAGCAGCCTGAACTTTACTAGGTCAGAGTCCCAGGGCTTTGTGAGGAAACAATCTAGGGGTTTTATAAGCTGAATAACCTCAAGCTGTTCAATAAAATGTTTAAAATGTAAGTACTGTACCACTGGTGTCATTAGGACCTCAAACATGCAGCACTGTGGCTATCCTATTTCTAACACAATTTGAAATTATGGATGTTTCTACATAATATTGATTTATGAGATGTAGCAATAAAATAACATATGCAGATGGTTTCTAGAATGCACTTGAAGCACTTCAGAAAGATTTTCACAGTGACACCTTTGCATAGTGGGATAAACTCTGGAGACAAGTGTGGTACATTAGTATCAGTGTCAAGCTGACATTTCAGGGTCAGTGAACAAATATCCTAAAGCCCAAGTGTTTATTTTAGAGAAATTTCATATGTAATGACCTTGACTTTGCATTGTTTTCTAGGTGTGCATATGACCTCCATCCAAATAACAGTTTGCTGTGATTTACTCCAGGAATATTTGATTAAAATGAATTAATCAAACCTTGATACAGTGCTTTTTCTTTCCCATTTGTGCTTTTATTCTTTCTTATGTTTTGATGAAATAGAGTAAGGACTTTGAGTTATTAAAACACATGCACCAACACATACACACACACACACATATATATTCGTACATATATAGGATTTATTTCTGCAATCTTCAATTTGTAACTGTATGATACATAAAAAGTATAAAAATAAGGAAGATCTAGTTCACTATCAAGCCAGTTGGTAATTTTTCACATGTGCCTAGCAAGGTAATTGTCCTGCTTACTCTTCAGGGTGAAAGCAACTATACAAATAAATTATTACAGAATTTTCCCTAGCAGAGTTGCCAAGAAATATATGTTTGGCCATAGGAGATACAGAGAGTTAGTCACTGAAACCTACAGATACATGGATTGTTATCTCTTTTGCCTTTATCCTTGCAAGAAGAGCTTTCCACTACCTTACTGAAAGCAGAACCCTCTTCTTCAGTGACTAGGAAGAGTAGTAAGTATTGATTTCATTGGAACACTGTAGTATAAAACAACTCATTGAAATAGAAGTTTTCAATGTGAAATGTGGCAACTAAAATTTACTTGCAGCTGTTGCTAAGAACAGATATGTGCACAGGACATGCAACCATGGTAGCTGTGTACTCTACCTATTATTTAACAACATCCTCAAAAGATGTGTTTTGCTGATGATTGGGGTAGGAGCTTAGTGAAAGGGGAGTAGGAAGGGTTGGCAGATGATAACTATTAATTATTCACAGGCATCTGGCTGTTACTTAGTCCATCTCTGTCTTGTGATTAAGAAAGTGGACTTCCAACCCAGATAGGGTTCTTTGTGTTTTTAAAAATACTGTTGTTAATACTGATGTTGACTGGTATCTTAGAAAACATACTGGTGACCATGAAAAGATGACAGACCAATCTTGTTATATGATGAATATCCTCATTTCTTCATTGAACAGAGTGCATGGTATAAAACAGTAGAAGTTTAATATATCACATATTGCCTGTCCATGAGAGACATAGTCAGACCTGGTTATAAAGAACCCGTATATCATGGATGAAATCTCATTGAATCCTAGACACAGATCCAGATCTATGCCCTCTGTTGCTTTTCATCATAATTTGTTTTTTAAAGATGCACTGTGTAGTCTTTCCACACATCTACCTGTACCTAGAACAGAAAGCAGGCTGCCTAGACTTTGCATCCATCTGGCATCCTCTAACTCCTCTGAAAGGCTTCAGTAAACAGGGCAAGGGGGAGAAGCCCAAGTGCAGCTGGAAGATGTCCTGGAATCCTTTAGCTAAATGGTGCAATGGATTGATTCCATAAGAGAGAATGCAGCCTCTGTGGCATGCACAGCAGCCTTGGTCCTATACTGATGGAAGTGTAGCTGCGTTTCTGCATTGTCATCCACGGATAGAAAACTGTTTCTCTGTAGATGTACACTGGTTTGATGGTTTCTGTACTATGTTCTGTAGTATGCCGTATACAGCCATTTTTGTGCTGCATCATAAATTAACTTACAGATTTAACCTCTAGGCTGGAACCTGGTGTTTTAAAATCAGTGGGTGTTTCCTCAGGATTTCAGCTGACCTGGGATTTCACTTTGATATCTAGGACCTGACCTGTATGTTTCATGGGCAGTTTTGCTTTTCTTTTTCATAATGCATGGAATTTTTTGATTTGGAATTTAATATATTTTAAGGATTCTGATACTCTATACTCTATTTTTTCTTAATGATAACATTTTCAAAGAATATTTTGAAAAACGGATTTTTAATTACAACATGCATTTTAACTTGTCACATGGTAGAAATATGGGTTCTGTATGACTGATAAAGATTAAAGAATTTTAAAGAAGAGGTACAGATATTATACATTATTACCTTCTCTTTTTTATTTCCTTCTTACATATGTACAACCATAAAATCTCCCTAAGAAGTGTATCAGTGTATTCTACTTAACTGTCATTGATTAGTTCCATACTTTTTAGCATTTCAGTCCAATCTGGGATAGGGATTTGGTACTCTATCTGGGATAGAGCTGGGTACTGGTGAATGGGCTTGCAACTATCTTTTAAGCATTGGTAAATAGTTACTTCACAAAACCTCTCTTATTTATCCATCTTTTCAGATAGGAAAACACTTAGAACTGATGACTGCTTATTTTTCAGCTAAAGTAAATACAGGTCTATATCTCTTTTCATTTGTGCAAGAAGCTGACACATTCTGTCACAACATAGCATGAGTAAATGGGAAAGTGACAGCTTCCTGGCAAAATTTTAAAGGGATAAACATCTATTTTTTTGTTTAAACAGCTACTGAAAAAAATCAAATAGAATATTTCCAAGCTGAAAGGCTGTGGAATATATGAGTGTAGCAAATTGGCAAATGAATGCACAAGTAAGCTCCCAATGCTTATTGGTATCCATACTATTTTATCCGTACTTGTTGATTACTTAGTATGAAAATTTTAAGTAATGTACAAGCATTATTGGTGTAGATATGTGAAATGGTATAGCTAGCACTGCTTTTTATTTTTTTATTTTTTTTGAAAGAATAGATAGTCAGGTTAAAAAATATTCTTCTAAGCAGGAATGTATTTTAACATAGTTGCATTCTTACAGACAGAGTGCTCACAGATTCTTACACCATGGATTCAAAATAATTTAGACAGTTATTAGATTGTTTTGGCTCAAAATTAACAGAATGATGAAATGTCAGAGGTTCTTTTACTATGTTTCTCAACTCAGTTCAGAAACAGTATGGAGAAAAAACAGAGACAGAGATAAATGAAAAGGAACTCTCATGAGGAACAGAATTGTTTGCAGTAAAAAGAGTGAGAATGCAGGACTGGGTAAAGGATAAGTTTGGATAAGATTTGGCAGCTGGGAAAAGGTCAGAGGAAGGATTGAAAATATATACAATTTCTGTGAAAGGAAAGCAGAAAACATATTTTGCAAGGAAAGGAAAAATGAAAATGAACTCTAAGGTTCACAGGTAAGAGAGAACTGAAGAGAGAGTGAAAGGCAAGGAGTGGGGAAAAGACTGTAAAATTACAAGAAAGAGAAGGTGAAAGACTTGGGTGGAGGAGGAACAATCATTGGACAGTCTAGTTAAAGATCCCAGAGATAAGAATTGGTGTGAGAAAACAGTGAGATAAAAAAAGGTAGTTGTTTGTTTGTTTGTTTTTATTTTTATCCTACACAATTTATGAGATTCTTAGGCTGCTAAAGGCTAAAAGGAGAACATTTACAAGAATTGTTGCCCAGGACCCATGTGAATTTTCCTTCATTCTGAACACCAACACTAGGTATCTCTCAAGAATCACAGAATCACAGAATCACAGAATCGTTCAGGTTGGAAGAGACCTCCAAGATCACCTAGTCCAACCTCTGACCTAACTCTAACAAGGCCCACACTAAACCATATCTCTAAGCTCAACATCTAAACGTCTTTTAAAGACCTCCAGGGATGGTGACTCAACCACTTCCCTGGGCAGCCCATTCCAATGCCTAACTACCCTTTCGGTAAAGAAGTTTTTCCTAATATTCAACCTAAACCTCCCCTGACGCAACTTTAGCCCATTCCCCCTCGTCCTGTCACCAGGCACGTGGGAGAAGAGACACATGTTCCATTGTTGTTTAGCTATTGGCCAACACCTCTGAACCTCTGAGTGTGAAAGTGGTTTTATAAAATGAGGTAAGGACAATTTTTTTTTTTTTTTTTTTTTTTTTTTTTTTTTTCTGGGGTTTCAGCATGCGTAGTCACAATAATAGAGCCAGGATAACTGTATTCTAAATCTTGTGTTGAAACTTCTGGCTCAAGTTGTCCTCATGCCTCATGTGATGTTGAAATATATTGCATTTACACTTGCTAAGAAGAAGAGTTGAGTTTGGACTTAAATACAGTATATCTTCAATTTCCATCACTGTTTCTCACTTAACACTAGAGGACAACTCTTCTGCAAACATCTGCAGTGTCAGTAATTCCATTAACAAAGAAGCCACAGTATTATCAACATACTGTAGCTTCATTTTAATGTGTCATTTGCACTTCAAAGTCACATAACTTTTATTATGGTAAATCAATTAAAACTATTTCTCATGATAATTTATCTTCTACAGAGTTTATCATCTCAGAGAATGCAATATTTCCCAATTTAACTTCCAAGACAAAAGTGATATAATTTGAATGCCTTTTACTGAGCTTATTAAGCATAAAGATCACAGAAATTTCAAACCCTGAAAGATAACTGTTTCATCTATGTGATAAAATGGAAGTCAAAATTTTGTAGCTTACTGGAGGTAGTAGGAGACAGTATGCTAATTAGTAATATAACCTCATTTACTCGTATGTCTCTTGTTTTAAATGATAGTGTGTCTAGAATAGATATCCAGTTTGATGCAAATCTGAAAAGGAAATCAAGTGAAGCTACTGTATATTCAATAACGCTGTATCTAGCGTTCACATGATTATACTTTTCTTTGTATGTTTATAATCTAGACATTGCCTTGAAATAAGGCAAACATTTTCAAAGATCTTGCAGTGGGTAGGGGTTCATATAGAAACATTCCCTTTCAGAATGGAGAGGTGGGTCAGATCCTCAATTAACATTAATTGTCACAACTCCAGGGAAATCAGGAGAAAAATGCCAATGTACAGGAGCTGAAAACCTGATAATGTGCATCTGTTAATAATAATAATTATAAAAACAACCAATATACAATAATAACCTCCTTGAAATCTAAAAGCATTAATATGAGATGAAAAGGTCATCTGTATCTTTAATGCATATATTTGAGTGTGACTGATGGTTTCTTTAGTGGCAGAAAGCTTAATTATCAAATGTTTATTTTCAAATGTGGTTAGGGGCACCTGCCCCTAGGCTTGTGGTGTGGTTTGTGCTCTTGGCTATTCAAAGTGCTTTGAAAATGCTGCCAGTCTCTAGTTCCTGCCTCTTCTTCACGTAGAAGTGCTGGGTTCACACATTACATTATAATGAGGGTGAAACTAACAAGTAAGAAAATGATAACCCTCCAGTCTTAAAATTAGAGCACACAGGCATATGCAGAGAGGCAGGAAAATAGTCCCAACGTCTGTCCAGCCTCTGGCCCCCTTTCTTTGGAAATGCACTAACACTAAATAATTGCAGTACCTAAGTCCTAAACCTTTGCTCAGCACAGAATAGGAGAGCTGCTACTGAGTAGAGTGTGTCATCTGATAGTCTGTGGCTAATACCTCATGGCTCACCACAAGAGTCATTGGTGCATAGTTACTAGAGTAAGAGTTTTTGACCTGAGTAGGATAACTGGGAATACTGGGCTGCCCTTTGAGGTAAAGCAGAATACACGCTAACTGTATAGAGTTCTGACATATATTTAAAATCCTTGACTTGGCCTCTTTTTGGTTTCTGTTTCTGAGTGTGTCCTATATATATATTTGTTAAGGAAGAGGGAACAGGGGTGGTAAGAATACAAATATACTGAAATATGTGGAACCCTGAGTGTGACACAAATGTTATGGAATAAGGGGTGGAGGTTGTACTGGGTCTGGCTGGGATGGAGTTAACTTTCCCTGCAGCAGCCCTTGTAGCTAGAACAGCGCTGGTATCACACCAATGTTTTGGCTACCGCGGAGCAGTGCTGGCACAGCACCAGGACTCTCTCCAGACCCCCCAAAGCCAGTAGGTGGGGGTGGGCAAGAAATGGGGAGGAGACATGGACAGGGCGGCTGACCTAAAGCAACCAAAGGG
>VXAA01006726.1:9474-23381 GCA_013399115.1 Anseranas semipalmata | reverse complement strand
ACACTGAGGCAAAATGCTGTTGCGAAGGACAGTGGGGTCAGTCGCTAGCATGGTGGCTGCTGTGTGGGGGTAGAGGTGAAGGCTCAAACACGGGACTGTGGGGACAGAGCAGTGAGCTGTCTGGCAAGGCCAGGAGGAACCCAGGAGTGTAAGCCACTCCCTGGAGACCCAGGCGTGCGGAATGGAGGCGCAGTTTGCTGTTGGAACCATGTCCGAGGGCCCCCTGCAGCGCCTGCTGCGTGGGGGTGAGTTTGGCCTCCTACGCCACGCCGCTGTCTTTGAGAGCAACTTCATCCAAGTGAGTGGGATGGGGAGGGACAGAGGGTAGGGCTCCTGCCTCAGCAGCAGTGTCCTAGGCTAATGGGTCTTCACCTGTGCAGGTGGGTCAGCGGGTGCAGGTGCTGGATGTGGCCAGAGCCTGTGGAGGTGGTGACCATGGGCATGGCCTGCATCAGCCCCACCGGAGGAGTGCCCCACTAATGGCTGCCCCTGTTTCCCCTCCAGCCTGAGGGGTTGGAGCTCACTGTGTTTCACCCGCCCCCATACTCTGCCTTTCCCCTGATGTGAGGCAGCCCGGAGGGCGGTGTGTCTCCTGAAACGGCGTGTCCCCTGACTTGGGGGGCCTGCCACGTTGGGGCCCCCACCTGACCAGGTTTCCCCCCAGGCTGTTGCCGCTGCAGCGTGTACAGCTGATGGTGCAGGACTTCTCCCAGCAGCGCCTGCGGTGCTGCTTCCCCACCGGCCGCAGGGTGTACCTGCAGCTGTGCCCTGGCCCTGGCGCTCAGGGCCTCTTCCCGCGCTGGGCCCTGCTGGCGCACGTGGTATACACCCCCAGGGTACCTCTCCACCTCAACACATCCACAGAGTGGGCCATGCCTACACACGAGGCCCTCTTTTGGGATGTGGCACAAGCAGAGGATGAGGCTTCTGGCACGGATCATGCACGATGTACTGTAGAAATGGCAGAGATAGCTGAGGCCTCACTGGCTTCCAGCACTGCAGAACTGGTGGAAGGGCTAATACGGCTCTGCAGTGACAGCCCCCCTTCAATCCGCAAATAAATTCTTTATTGTCATTGTTCTTTTCAATTTTTGTTTGCTTTCATTCTGCTCTTTTGTGAGGTGCATGGGAGGACACCCTTGGCTGCCATCTTTGAAGTCTGGGAGAATAAGGATGGTGTGGGGGTGCTCACCACCTGAAAATTATGCATCAGTGGTGGCTTGGCCTACCCCAAACCCACAAATGCGTGGCGCGGCAGTTTGCATGGCAGTTCGCGCAGGCGGGGCGTGCTCGGACAGGGCAGAGCCTTCCCTTTCCCTTTCCCCCTTTCCCTTTCCCTTTCCCCCTTTCCCTTTCCCTTTCCCCCTTTCCCTTTCCCTTTCCCCCTTTCCCTTTCCCTTTCCCCCTTTCCCTTTCCCTTTCCCCCTTTCCCTTTCCCTTTCCCCCTTTCCCTTTCCCTTTCCCCCTTTCCCTTTCCCTTTCCCCCTTTCCCTTTCCCTTTCCCCCTTTCCCTTTCCCTTTCCCCCTTTCCCTTTCCCTTTCCCCCTTTCCCTTTCCCTTCTCTCCTCTGGGAACTCTGCCTCTGCCTCAGGGGCTCCTGGGAATCTCTGAAGGAGACAGACAGAAGGCGTGAACCTAACCCTACTGAAGCCCAGCAGCCCCCTCCTAAGTCCCTGCAAAGAGAAGTGGCTGATCCTGCTGCTCACCTGCAGGGCAGAGGTCCTGACAGCCCACAGGAAGAAAGGGGCTGGACCCTCGTCTCTGCTCGAAGCAGAAGGAGGCGTCTGCCCCCGACACCCACGGTGCCACCGACCCCCACGGTTCCCCTGGGTAATAGGTTTGAGGCTCTCGGCCAGGAAAAAGATGTGGGCCTGGAGGGTAGTCAGAACCCAAGTCCCGAGAAGCATGTCGAAGTTGAGGGAAGACGCAAGCATAGGGAGCAGGGCCGGTTGGGGCACTGTATCAAAGCCAGTGCTACAAAAAAAGGACGGAGAGTCTTAGTAATCGGGGGCTCCTTGCTGGGGGGCACCTGAGGCTCCTGTGTGCCGTCCGGATAACCTCTCCAGAGAGGTGTGCTGTCTTCCTGGAGGGGCTGGGGTATGGCCACTGCCTGCCCCAGGACAGGCAGTGACCCTGGCCTCTTTTGCAGTGCATGACACCTACCACTGTAGTGTCAGTGCCAGTGAGCAGCTTCTCATCCTCAGTTCTTCACAGCCCACCCCACCACAGCAAGCCACAGCCATGGCCATGGAGGCAGACTGGACATGTCCCCTGTGCTATGACAGTCAGAATGACATAGCCTGCATGACCACCTGTCTCCACAAGTTCTGCTTTGGCTGCATCATATAGTGGGCAAAGAGGAAACCAGAGTGCTCTCTCTGTAAGCAGGCTTTCAACTCCATCCTGTACTTTGTGCAGTCACAATGATATTTTGGAAGTTTTTATTAAACACCTCACAGAGCTATCCGTTGATGACCACCAGGATGAATAGGAGGCTGCAGGGCCAGTTCCCAGGACTTACGTAGCTGGCCTCCAGCCTGATGTCTGCGCGGCCCTTTTCAGGGAACACTTGTAGATCCTCAGTCCCTTGCTACCCTGGCTGTACTAGGAGCTATTGGTGATCTACAGGGCCCAACAGTGGAAGGTTGCTGTGGCAAAGGGTGCCATCATGGCTTTCCTGTGCCACTATGGACTGGACGAAGAGGCATTGCTCCAGGAGACATTTGTTCACCAGCTCATCAGCATCACTGTAGGCAGGTGCAGTGAGGACCTTCTCTGTCAGCTGGGACTCCTGGACTCCCATGCTGCTGAGGGGCAGGAGGATAACCCCATGGCTGCCCTCTACTCTGCTGGCACATGCCAGCACCCAAGTGGTTCCAGGGAGTCTCTTTAGTAGTTGAAATCTTATTATCAGAAAATAAAAGAAAATAAAGGCATTACAGCTACAGGAAAAGTTGTAGTATTTCTAGCAATGCAGTTGGTATGGCAGTTCCCAGCTGTGCTGCCTTCTCCCCCTTCTCCTGTAAGAAAGAGCTGTCAGTTTATTCTCAGAGATTTTAAGATCAACAGTTACTGCATATTTCTGTCAGTAACACAAGGAAGTATTCCTCACTCCAATAATCAACATTTGTTCTGTACATTTCGAAGTTCTTTAAAACAGCCAGGGAGGAAAATTACCAACACACCAGGCATAAATTAAATATGCCAATGGATGATCTGAACTTATATTTAAATTTTATGTAAATCTCATGCAAATATTTTGTTTGCTTTTAAATAAAACCTGAGCAGTTACCCTTGGAATGGCTAGCAGCACTTCATGGAAGATGTACCTTTGACAGTATTTATTGTAATAGATTAGTTGTCTAAGAACTATCAGGGGCTTTGACAATACTTCCACTAGTTCTAGAAGGTAGGCCACTGACTGCAGAAGAGGAAGGTCGTAGAATATTCTGAGCTCCAGCTCAGATCCAAAAGGATCATTGTGGCCAAAGGCCATCCAGTTTTTAGCTGGAAAATGTGTTCCACTGCTGAGAGGCAGCCAAAGGATTGTACATTAAATCCTAAATCCTTGATTCAGCATTGCATTCTTGATTCATGTTCAGCAGAGCTAAATATGATCTCAGGTGCCATTGATATATGTTTACTGCTGTTGTGGTTTAACCTGGCAGGCAACTAGAACACCACACAGCCGTTCGCTCACTCCCCACCGAGAGAATTGAAAAGAAAAGGTAAAACACGTGGGTTGAGATAAAAACAGTTGAATAGGACAGAAAAGGAAGGGAAAATAATAATAGTGATAATTTTTATATATATATACATTTTTGTATTTATAAATTTACAAAATGTATTTTGCATATATATATATATATATACAAAACAAGTGATTCACAATGCAATTACTCACCACCCGCCAACAAATGCCCAGCCAGTCCCCAAGTGGCCCCCTGCCCTGGCCAACCCTCCCAGCTTTTTACTATTCTGCATGATGTCATATGTTATGGAATACCCCTTTGGTCAGCCTTGGTCAGCTGTCCTGGCTGTGTCCCCTCCCAGCTCTTGGTGCACCCGCAGCCCCTCTCTGGCAGGGCAGAATAGGAAGCTGGAAAATCCTTGGCTCTGTGTAAGCACTGCTCTACAACAACTAAAACACCAGTGTGCTGTCTGCATTATTTTTCTCCTAAATCCAAAACACAGCACATACCAGCCACTGTGAAGAAAATTAACTGTATCCTAGCCAAAAGCAGGACAACTGCCTTGCTTAAGAGGCATATACTTAAATGCTTTTTTTAGTAGCGGCTTACAGGACTAATATGCAAATAAATTTTTGAAGGTTAGAGGTATGACACCAGGATCAAAGCTAACTCAGGATTTTCTCAGAGCTTACTTACAGAGGATTTGGTATATGCTTGGTGTTCTTGTTACGTCAGGAAGTGAAAACAGGAGCTCCAGGCCAGAGCAACATACAATGGTTGGTTCAAGATTTCCAGACACAAAATAATTATTTCAGTTTCCCAAGTGAAAATTGTTACCAAAACAAAACCTTGCACATATTCTAGCTTGAGAGTTTGGCAGTTGACTTAGAGTTGGTGAAATGACTTTCCTGATCTCAGCAGAATCTTTATTGTGCCTCAAACATACCCTTATATTTTATGTCATATTATATATTGTCAGGGCTAATATGCTATATGTCAGACAGTTACCGGCTTGCTTGTGAGGATAAGTAGAAGAGAACTTCCCTTGATAGGTACCTCTGGTTAGAAAGGAAGGAAAATCATCACGGAATTAGCTAATTCTGCCGATTATTTACTCAAGCACAATATATCTTCAAGATTGAGTTATGTGCCCTGTAACTCCCCTTCTAGGACTAGCAACTTTTGTAGATCACTAATGCAGAAAAAATTCTCAGTCCCTGGTGCTCTTGAAGACTTTAGCCTTTGTAGCATGAGCAAAAGTAGCAAAAGATCATAATTTCTTATATTTCTGACAGGATAATGATGGAGTGGCATGTGAATTACATAGTGGTCCTTGATTTTTTGAAGCTTGATTAGAAATTTTTCATAATTGCTGGAACAAGTGGCCCACAGATGTAGAATATCCATCCTTGAAGACATTCAAAGAATGTCAGAATGAAGACATTTACCTGGACAAGGGTCTGAGCAACTGTATCTAAGTTGGCTCTGCTTTGTGTGAGCATTTGGTCCTCTGATCTATGTTATTGTACAGTTCTCTAAATTTTCTTTTTTTTTCTTTCTTTCTTTCTTTTCTTTTTTTTTTTCTGTGTAAGAAATAGAAATAACAACTTCACTGTCCCATTGCAGGGTTAACTATGGGTGACAGAACTAGGCACACATTCCTAAAGCCCTGCAACTCACTATAAGGCAGACATGTGTTTGCAGGCACAATTCTGAGCAGGGAGAGGGGTGCAAGATGCACTGCTCAAAACCAGTGTTTTTGAAGATGGTTGCCTCACACTGAAAGAAAATGTCTCCCCAAGTGCTCTACTGTTTAAAGGGGAGGTATTGATAGTAGTGCCTTTTCACTGATCATGCCAAAGTTTTCCTACTACTGTATCTCCATTTACCTCACCAAGTGTATGCTTGTTTGCCATCCTGTTAGTGTTTCATTTCATTATAGCTTTTGTAACGGATCTGTAAATTTTGCCTTAGAGCTGAGGGACAGATAAAACTATTTTTATGTATGTCATAATGGCTGAGACTTCTTTACAGTAGCTACTGTGGGTTATATCCTTATCCTTTACAGAAGCAAGGTGGGTTACATCCTGTAAGCAGAGGAATCTGACTTCTTGTGATTGCATGTCCTTGGACCTGTTGTTCTTCCACACTAACTCAATCCCTCCACACTTACCTTATGCCTCTCTTCTATCTCCAGTTTCTCTCTGTGTTCCCTAACACACCCTTCTGCCTTTTTCCCGTCCTTTCTCCAGGACTGAGCTACTGTTAGATCCCTTCCTTGTTCCCCAGCTATTGCACCAGATATGCTGTGGCTGGGCAGAGCTAACCATGTACCAATTAAATAGCCAGCAGGTAGCACTCCATGACATCTTCTTCCTCAGTGGACATACCCAGCTGCTGATTTTCTTTGGACCTCTGCCTTGCCTTCTGATTTGATGGAAATTTGTCAAAAGTTTCAATAACTTAATAACTAAACAGTTCCAGGCAAAAAAGTTGTGCCCTACTTGGAACAGACCAGGAATTTTTGCCAGGAAATGACAACTAATTTCAGTCCTTGCATTTCAAGAAAGTGTACCACTCCTGAAACAAACAAACAAACAAACAAACAAAACTTTACCAGAAGATTTGCAGATCCACAGACAATATTTCTTACCAAAACAGTATTTTTGATGGACATCAGATAAACAGGTGTTCAATGGCACTTGTGTACTTTTTGAAATCTTGATGTTCATGTTTTTGGTCCAGTACTAGCCATATAATTTATCAAAGACTCTCTTGAATCATCAATTTTTACATATTCATATCTCGGTGACTGAGCTGACAGTCTCTACCAGGACATGTAAGTTAAAACAGGAAAGTCCATCAGTGTTGATACTTAACAGTATCAATTTCAATGAACCAAGTTTCAGGAAATTCAGAAACCTGATTTTGGTAATCTTTGAGTAAAAGTCATATGTTGTTATGAATTCCATTTCACTCCCAGTGTTCCAGTGTGTTGTGAATTTTATCAAGCAAATGGTGTTGGGTTCATGCTGTCTGCAGTCACCCAGGTATGATGACTGCTTCATTGCTGGAGTTAAACTGTCTGTTCTAAGGAACATTTCTAGGAACACCTGGAGATCCTCAAGGCCCTGCTGCCATGGCTTGACCAGCAGCTGTGGGTGATGTATGGGGCCCGCTGGTGAGAGGTGGCTCTGATGGAGGGCACCATCACGGTATACCTGTGTCACTATGGGCTGGATGTGGAGGCCTTGGTTCAGGAGATGTAACCTTTCCTGCAAAGTCACATGGCGATGTTTGTGCACCAGCTCATTAATACTGCTATAGACCAGTTGAGTGACAAGCTCTTCTGGCAGCTGGAGCTACTGGACTCCCATGCTGCCAGGGAGCAAGAGGATGGCTGCAAGCTGGGTGTCAGGGAATCCCAAGATGCCAGGGATCAGGAAGACAGCGCTGTAGCCAACCCCAGCCCTGCTGCCTCCCTGGGGTGAACTCCCTCCCCTGCCTGTCCCCCTCTGGCAGCCCTGCAGACCCTGAAATGAATGAGCTCCTCAGCATGTTGGACACTATCCTTCATGCGGGTCCCAGCTCCCCCCATCCCCTGGGAAAAGGAGGAGCCCCAGGAAGAGCCAGGGGAGGTGCTGGCAGGTCCCTCCATTCCTGGCCAGGGAAGGGACTGCTCACCTGGGGGGCCCTGGCACCCCCTGAAGAGAAGAGGCAGCAGCCCCCAGGTCTCTTCACTACCCAACAAGAGGCCGTGCTGCTGGTGACACCAGGAACCAGTGAAAACAGGGCTGGGTCAGCAAATGTGGCATGCACTGGCCCCCAGAGGGACTTGGAGGCTCTCATTTATAATCTAATTGTTAAAGAAGAAAATAAGGCTATGAAAACTGTAGGAAAAGTCAGTGTCTCCTTACTAGCAATGTAGTTAGTGTTGCTATCCCTACTTGTGCTGCTTTCTCCTGCTTTTCCTGGTGCTATGCCTACCTTCCCTCTCAGCTGTCTACTGGAGCCAAAAGTTGATGGGTCTGTCTGGTGGGAGAGAGGCTACTGCCATGCAGACCTTTGCTGGGAGTGGTGGGATATTAGTGTTGGTGGTTCCTTCTACAGCTGTTCCCTGCTCTGCTTGCTGCCTGCCTGTGCCCAGCGCCTTCTCCCCAGTACTGTACCCTGGCTCCAAGCGGCAGTGCTGACAGGGATGCCTGTTGTTCGTGCCTGAACTGCACAGGGTCCCTCGCTGCTATCCCAGTCCCTCTGGATCACAGCCCTACACTTGCACATGTTGACTGGTACCCCTTGTTTTATGTTATGGAAAAACTTGAGGGTGGCCTCTACCACCTGCAGATCGGTGTTTGTGTTGCAGATCTCTATACCTGACTCACAGTAATGTGACTGACATCTTTCCATTCCTCAGTAATACAATCTGACATGCCATATTGTTTAACTTCCTACCATTACTATGACAGCAGAAGGACCTGACACTTCTGACATGCCTGAATGTTTCCTCTTCATGGTCTCTACCTCTCTTCTGAATTGCTTCCTAACCCTGACAGAGGGAAATCTATGTTCATAGACATGATTTAATACTTGGTCAAACATTCCAGAGGAAGCCAAGTTAAGACTATGGCTTAGGGTCCATAAATTTGCCAGTGCCATTGACAATGAAAATGCCTATCAAGTACTACACAGTTAGACTAAGTAAGAACGTTTTAGCTTTAAGTTAATGATTTTGCATCAAAGTGCATCAAATACCATTTTCATGGTAAGTTTCTCAAAATCTGCAACATCCTGCTAAGCAGGAAGACTTCACTTTCAAAGAGATACTTTTGAGTTTACCCTCAAAGAATGTGGCCTCAGCTCTTTCCACTCAGCTCGGTGGCAGTTGCTAAGAAAAACCTGATGTCTGCCTGAATATTGAATGCCAGTCACAGCACTATCGAAGCCCATGGGACCAGCCAATGCAGTCATGTTGCTTTAAAGTTGTTGAAATATCACTTTTACATCTCTCATCAAACTAAGGTGAGCAGTCAGTCTATGTGCTAGCTATGATATTCCAGTGGGGACAGATTCTAAATACTCTGAGTGATAATATATACAGGAAATACAGTGCTGAATGGCATCCTTGTTGTGAGCCAGATGTTCAATTCTGTGTAAGAAATTTTAGTTTGTGCTTGCTGAAAAAACTGGGCATTTCAGCAATAGGCTTGAAAGTATGACAGTTTCCTCTGCTTGCCTCCGGATGCCTGCCACCTGCTCTGTGCAGGGCCTGATACTCCACAATCCTTTGCCTGATGTTGCCATTTAGACAGTGTGAGGAGTTGTCTTAGATGCCACCATTCACTGTCTTTGTTATAAATTGTCTCTCTATAGGAATTTCAGAGAGTTCTGCATCAATTAAAATAATGAATTTATTTAGTAAGCACAGCAAGCAAAACAGCGCTGGGCGGCCAGGGAGTCTCTGCTCCGCAAGCGGCGCGCGCCCACCCCTTCCTGCAGTCTCTTTTTATCGTTTCTCCCGGGTTACGTAGCTTCCTCTGGTTCTGCGACTGCGCCAATTGTTGCTAGGGGGTCGTTTTTCTTCCCTCTGGTGGTCGCAGGGATGAAGGCCGCAGTCTTCCTCTGCATGTTGACTTAATTCCCTCCTTATTTGGTAGGCTGTCCAGCTGCAACTTTGTTTATACAAATTCCCTGATCGCTTAGCCTCCAAGGACATCCTATCTCAACAGAATGTCTCAACATTATAACTGTTATTTTCTTAGAGCTTGGACTACTTATATTTACAGGTTACAATGGACAAAACATCCCTGATATTTACAAGTTACAATGAACAAACAACCCTCACATACCACAGTCTTGACAACTCAAATGCAACAAGATTGTGAGCTGGCAAAAAACTAAATGCTTATTGACAAATGAGGGGCTTTATTTAAAAAGATGAAATAAGCAAGTAGCAAATCTTTTTTATATTAACAATCTGTTTTACTTTTTTTTTTCTTTAAATAGGTATTTACAGCTGATAGTCTCTATTTTTAGGATAGAGGTTTTTCAGCAAAAATGCATGTTCAGACTCAGAGTCAAAAGATTTCTTCAAGATGTTGGCAACAGTAACAAAGAAGTAACTTCAGCAGTATCAGGACATGTGAAAGAAGGGTTCCTGCAAGCTTGACATTTGTTAGAGCCTTGGGGGAGATAGAGGTTTCTTCCAGCAAGCAGACATATGCAAAGAACAGTTCAATTTCTACAATGAAAACAAAAAAGCCCTATCTTTTTGCATAAAAGGTACCTGAGCTTGTAGTTGCAAAGTCATTTGCAAGCTACATTTTTTGGTGGCATCTTTTGGTGTGAGTTTTTTTTTTTCTTTCTCTATTTGTTTATTCTCTTTTTTCTCTCCTCATTCTTCCCATGAGTTTAATTTTTCTTACAGCCTTCGCAGGTGTGTCTGAAGCCGGGGAAGATAAGATGGCTTTCCAAAACACACTTCCTTTTGAGTGCAACTCAAATATTTATCTGTTTAGCAAACAAACCTGCGATACTCAAAATTGTAAAAGAGTGTTTCCTCAGTAGACAGACCGCTTGGCAGCTGTTCGGGGGTGGGATTCTAGTGTCTAAGTAGTAATTATGCTGAAAACAGAGGATACAGGGGAAAATAAGACATGAAAGGGACCTCTAATGTCTGATACCAAGCAACAAACAATATGTACCTTGAGATGTGACAAGCATGTACATTTTCTTGGAAGCTTCGTAGATGGCTTGACTTAATAGGCAATCTCAGTTTCAGTTGTGTTATTTTCCTTCTCCTTTTTCTCTGTCCTGAAAAAGTGGAAGTGATTGTTTAGTGAGAAAAGAAGGAATACATTGAATTATCTTCTGTTAGCTGTTATGAAGATTCTTTCAGGGCACATTTCCTCTGTACAGGATGAACTTGAACTTTCTTCTGTGTGTGATTTCACCACTTTGTTCTGCCTTAATCTGATCTGTGTTGTGTTTTCATTGAATCATGATTTTTAGGGCAAGTGTCATGGTTTTGGCTGGGACAGAGTTAATTTTCTCAATAGAGGCTCACACAATGCTGTGTTTTGGATGTGTGATGAAATCAGTGCCGATAACACACTGATGTTTTCAGTTGTTGCAGAGCAGTGCTTACACAGAGCCAAGGAGCTTTCAGCTTCCCGTGCTGCCCTGCCAGCGAGGAGGCTGGGGGTGCACCAGGAGCCAGGAGGGGTCAGAGCCAGGACAGCTGACCCAGGATGACCGAAGAGATATTCCATGCCATATGACTCCACGTTCAACAATAAAAGCTGGGGTAAAGAAGGAGGAAGGGGGGGACATTTGGGGTGATTGTGTTTGTCTTCCCAAGGAACTTATGCATGATGAGCCCTGCTTTCCTGGGAGTGCCTGAACACCTGCCTGCCAATGGGAAGCAGCTAATGAGTTCCTTGTTTTGCTTTGCTTGTACGCATGGCTTTTGCTTTACCCAGTAAACTGTCTTTATCTCAACCCATGAGTTCTTGCACTTTTACCTTTGCGATTCTCTCCCCCATCACACCTGGGGAGAGGGAGCAAGTGACGGTGTGGCACTTAGCTGCCAGCTGGGTTAAAGCTCAACAGCAGGTCCCAGATTTAACTGTGAACTCCTGCCTCTTCCTCTTCAGCAGATGACAAAAGAAAATGTGTCTTGCTGTTCTTCGTACTGGAATTTTGCCCTTCTTTTCTCTCCAGAGGAGGATGGCAGACTTAGGAAGCTTCTCACCTCTAAGTAGATGGAGTTCTGTGTTTGAGTCTGCTCATGTGCACAGGGCAAGTTCTTAGCCTGAGTCAAGTTGACTCTGCACTGCTTGCATGCACACGAATGAAATGTTGTCAAAAACTAGACCAGCCACGACACTGGACATGATGGTGTTCTTCCTCATTAGAAGTCTTAAAATGAAGACCAACAATGATTTTCTTTCTTCCTTCCATGCCACATTTTTCATTTAGATATACATCTATGAGATGTTCAACCACAAAAGGGGAAAAGGTGTTTTTTTTTTTTTTTTTTTTTTTCNNNNTAATCGTTAAGTGGGGCTGTGCTATCACTTGCCTTGTCTTGGACATTGCTATTTTCTTCTCTGAGAGAAAGAACTGGCAATTGGAGAAGCTCAGTGCCTGCATCTGTCAAGTGAGAAAGGGAAGGCATTTTTCCATCTGCACAGTGAGCAGATAGACTCTCTCCTAGTCTGATGGGCAGTGATGTTTGTCCCTTTGTTGTGCACTAGAGGGAATGGAAAATATTCTTTTATTTAATTTATTTTCTAATAAAACACGCAAAAGAGATTTTTCTCTTTCAATAAATTTATTGAAGAGACTCTACCCTGATGTTCATTGAGTGTAGAGTGATATATTGAAATATTTCTTCCTCCTTCAAGAAATCTAAGGGATTAATAGTACTTTTTTTTTTTCCTTTCTACAATTTTCTTTTTCCATCAAAATGTGTGTCTGATAGATATCATACTTTTGAATAAGTCTATTCCATTCTATAGGAAGAAGAAGAGGGAATTTTTTTTTTAAAAAGTAAAATCCTTCCATAATAATAATTTTTTTTTTTTTTTCACTAGTTCATGTTAATGAGAAAAATACCATGATGGAAGGGGTAAATAAGTAACTAAAATGTTTACTTTTCCTCTTCAGTAAGATATGTATTTTTTTTCCCAGTCTGCTCTAGTAAGTGTGAAACTGTAAAGAAACTACTAATCAAAACTCCTGGTTGCATGTTATCTGGAAATAACCAGAAAGTTACAATAGCGTGTCTTTCGCAATGGTAGTATATATTATTCAGAGGGGGAACACAATGTACAAATCAAAAGGAAGATTTGGCTCGCAGATCATCAAAAATTAATAAGTAACAACAACAGAGTTCTTATAACTATTGTGAAAGCTGTAATATATGATATAGAAGGATCACACATGAGAGTCCATTCTTGACAGAAATCACATGATATGAACGCAGCTTTTACGTTTGTTGCATGAGCAGTCAGCAAGTACCAGCCAGTGACTGCAGAATATCTTAAAAAACAAGTATTTAAAATAACTCAAGGAAGGTTTCTGACTCCAAATGATGTATCCATTTCCCTCGGCCTTGCTGTAGTGATGGTGTTGAGCCCTAGGGAAAACAATACAACCCTATTTCTTGCTAGTAGCTCTGACAGAAGGAAGAGTACCTGTCCCTCTGCTTTCCTGTGCCTCACCGCTCCCATCCGCCCAAGTCCTTCTTATTTGATTCTGTCATTTCTTGTAAGTGCCAGAAAGCCCAGGTATCTTCTTTCTCATACACTGCAAGCCTGATGGTTCTTCACTGTTGCTCCTGAAGAGTACAGGCACATGTTTAATGAAGGCCAAAGTTCTTATTGCTGGCCCAGTTTCAGCTCTTGCTCAGTGTATGGTACTGTTGCTGTTAGCCTACTGTGTGCTGGTGGCAGAGGTTGGCTCAGCCTCAAAAACCAGCATGAGATGGTGCATCCTTTAATAATCCAGCAGTTTTTAATAAATTACACTTCACAATGAAGAGAACTGGGGCCTGGCAGGACCCTAGACAGTGTCCAACAGAAAGGCTAAGCCAGCAGAAACTGCATTGTGAACAGGATTTGGCTGGAAGCAGGAGGTGCAGTGTTCAGCCAGAAGGCTGATCTTCAGCACAAGCATTTAGGTCATTGCCTCCATCCTCCAGCACCAAAAACCAATCAGAAACAGAAGAGTTATTCATATTTTAATTTTATTCGTCACAAAGCCTTACAGCTCTGTCATACACTAAAATATTATTATTATTATTATTATTTTGCCAGTGGTCTGTAGGAGATGTTTTCATGACTGAAAACCTGGAAGTGCAAAGCTCTGCATGACTGTTGAACTACAAGCAAGTATTGAGTTGAAATACAAGCACATAAGGTGTGAATGTCAGTGGACTGCCATATTTTGTTATGTGTCTGAAATGTTCCTTTGGACTGCTTCTCAGCCTTAAGAAGTAGCTGTTTTTCCTCTTTTCAGGCATAGGATGGGAATTAATGTTTAACGTGGCATTAGTACTGAGGACAATGTAGTCTACCATCAAGGCACTGCCATTCTGAAAAGCTTAGTTTCAAAATACAGCTGATGTTTTTATCATGCATAGATATGCAGAAATAAAGAGATGGTGCAGTATTTGGACTTGATGATCCTTGTGGGTCCCTTCCAACTTGGGAT
>VXAA01006724.1:22776-56194 GCA_013399115.1 Anseranas semipalmata | reverse complement strand
CGGGGCCCCCTCCGCAATTCCCGGAGCCCGGATCGGGAGCGCTTCCCGGCGGCTGCCGCGCTGTGTAGTTCCCGGGGCTGCAGCTCTCTGTAGGAATCTGCCAGAGCGGCGTGCGAATCCGAGAGCTGCTGCGCTCTCCTCTCTTAACCATCGATTTTTAAACGTTTCTAATAGCAAGCTGGCATCCTTTTTTACGTGGCCTTTTGTGCGGCGTTATGCCTTAAACTCGTCAGGCTCGCGCTTCGCGTTTCAGCCCCGCTTTCGCATTCTTCGGACCGCTGAATGACAATGGAAACTCCGCGCGGGGTTTTCCTGGGATCACGCAAGGCTCACGGGGTTCAGCGAGCTTTAAAAATAGGGGTGCGCGTGCTTTTTGCTGAGCTAAGAGGTGACTTCTGGGGTTTTTTGGGGGCCTAGGTTCCCCGTGAGTTTGTATAGTTTGTGAAAATACCGTGTATTCCATGTACTTGTGGAAAAGGGACATCCCTGGTCCATTGCCTATTAAAGAATTTGGATCGCTAAAGCGATACAAAACTGAAAAATAATTTAAGGTGGAACAAGTCACCCAAGGCGTCTCGAGCCATGAGGAGCTGAGATCTCCTGCGCTGTCCCGAGGAATCGCAACCCGGTTTGGGTGCTGGTTTGCCACCTCCGGATGACTGCAGGCATTGCGTTTGTCTTCTAACTTGTCGCTTTGTGTTCACCAGTGGTGCTAGAAGGTGTAGCTGCGTACACGGGTGGGAAATGCCCAGCTAATTTCAGTGCAGCCGCATCCGTATTTCAGTCTTCCTGTCCTACCTTGGTATCTTTTAAATCCAGTTTCAAGCAAGTATACATAAGTTTTAAAACATTGTGCTGTTAAGGCAGTGCCATCGGCCGATGCTTGATGCTGATATACTGATTTCAAAGCACCTGGAAAATTCCTTCATCCCATAGAAGCGCCTTGGCAGCACGGTGCCAGCCAGTGCTGGGGCTCTGGGAGCAGAAGCCTGCGTCGTGGGGTCTTTTCCTCCCTGCGTGGATGGACATAGCAGATAAGGAGGCTGCGGTCTCCCCCCCCAAAATCTCTTCCTTGTCCCTCCCACCCATCCCTTCTAGTTAAGGTGCAGCTTTGATGGGCACCAGTTGGTTGGTTCTAGGAAAAATCAGGGTTGCGGCAGGGAAGGGTTAAATAAAAGTTATGTGGCTAGAGAAGCCCCGTGTCCCCAGGATGGCTGTTGCACTTAACTTTGAACGGGGAGGCTGCATAGAAACTTTCAGCATAAATAAAAAAATAAATATGAAAGCCACCCTATATTAAAATATTTAGTAGTGCTGCAGTAAACGAGTGTCTTAAAAAAAAAATTGGTTCGCGACGCGCTGAACGCGGACGGTCTCCGGTGTGAACTTGCTGGAGAAGCTGAAGCGTGGCGGTTCGCCCGGAGGAACGGCGACGGGTCGCGAAGCCGTGGGGAACGGCGGCTGGCCGCGGGGTCACGGTGCTGCCGGCCCCCGGGGCCGGGCCAGGGCCGGCGCGCTGGAATTGGCAGGCGCGTCATTTACGTTTCCAGGATTTATGAATCGTTTTCTGTCCAGATTGCCGGTCTGGTCTTCTCCAGCGCTGGAAAGCTGTTATGGCTGTTAAAGCTGGAACAGAAAACGTAGTCCTGTAATAGCTGTCATTTCATCCGGTTAGGCTGGGGGTGTGCTTTTGGGAACGTGAGCTTTCTTCCAGCTCCTCTGGGGTCTTGTCTCTATGAAGCAAATGAATAGATGCAAGTATCCCGATCATCCTCTCCATGCATACGCGGGAAACAGGGCAAAATGATCCTAAACTCCGTATTGAGCATAAAGCTGGGTTTGGGTCACCTCTTTGCGCTGGAGCTTAAAGCTCAGGCTACGTGCTGCGTTGGCCAAGCACGAACCGGTGCCTCACCAACGCATTTACCCATGGATGGAGATGGGCAGGGCTTACTCGTGCCCTAAGCTTCGGGGTGGGTGCTGACACATCTGCCACAGGGTGCTACCGCGTCACCTCGCAGAAGACCCTCCTAACAGTGCTGACAGCTTTGTGTAACGCGTTCCCAATGCCTTTTCATTCTGGATACCTCGTGTTGCATTTTGCAGTGCTTGGGACTCGCCGCTGATGCGCGCACCTATCTGCACAGCAACCCTCGGCGGGGTTGTGCCCATTGTACAGGTGAGAAAGCTGAGACCCGGTAAGAGACCGGATGGCTGGGCACCGTGCGAAGATGTCAGAGCTAGCGCTGAGCAAGCTGGGCCGTGTTCTGGAAGTCAGGTGGCCGGGTTAGCACGCAGACAGCAGCACCGTGCTCTCTGGCTGCCAGGACCTGAGCCGGACACTTCCTAGCAGGCACAGAAACGCGGAGGGGACTTGCTGCGGCCACGCAGGAAGTCTGTGACAGCGTCGGCGTCGTGCCACTGCAGTGCTGAGCCTTGCGCTCGCTGCTTCTGGGTTTTGGGTCCTTTCTCTCTCTAAAGGAAACTCATCCGTCTCGCTCAGCGTGGTTCAGTACGGTCATTAATGTTTAAAAAGCAAAGTAACAATAAGAGAGCCGTATTACGAGTTGTGCATTTAGGTGTCTTTCAGCATGCTCAAGCAGTAGGTGATTTGCAGAAGTGTGTCTGATGCGTGGGATTTGCCTTCATCCCTTGCGCTTAGTGGCATAAGAGCATAAGTCCCCTGCACATATTAAACACCTGATACACGACTGTACAATTGTCCTGTCCTTCTTCAGAAGTGCCCCAAGTCTGCAGGGACCGAAATCCTCTCTCGTGGTGCTTTCACAACTTGTTCTTAGAAGTGTCGGTGGTGCACAGAAGCGTCCTGGTTCCAACAGGTGTTGGGCCAGCAGACGGGTGCGATTTGCTCTCTTCCTGTCATCTGTCTGCCTTTGTTGGCTTTTGATTCGGGCACGTATTTAACAGTTGACCTCTAACGCCAGAAGACTCGGAAGACCCGAAATAAAAAAATCAATGCCCAGCGAGGAGGGAGCAGCGCGGAGCTCCGCGAGCTCCCTTCCAGCTCCGGGCTTTGTTCCTTCTCTTTCTGTGTCAGCTCCGCTCCTCCCCGGCTCGGGTGGGCTGCGTCCGCGGTACCGGGGGGAACGGACGCGCTCCAGTACCGTTGGTTGGCCCCGCTGGTGGGCGCGAGGCAGGTGGATGTGGGAATCCTGCGCTGAAGTTGGGTGGGGTGGCATTTCATAATTCTGGTGCTGTTACTAAGATGTGATGTACCTTTGTTGTTGTTGTTGTTGTTGTTCCGTATCTCGCTTTACCAGCGGAAGATCCTGGCTTCGTTAGTGGCATGCCTGCCTGCTGCATCCTACCTGTGGCAGTAAGCAAAGCCGGTGAGCTGGGAGGTGCCGGGACGGGACGAGCAGAGGCGTGTTCCCACATGGTGCCCTTTCCCTGCAAGGGGGAGAACTAAAAACCTGGGAAAAGGGGAAAAAAATAGCATGGAGTTTTTTTATAGTGTACTCTAACTGGAGTTAAAAGATAGTTTGGGTAGAAATGATGCTGGGGAAGGAGGGGATGCAATTCACCGTGTGGACGATACACAGTGGGGCTTGGTCTGTTAAGCTATTGCTAAGCTCTCCTGGGTGCCTCAGGTTCATGCTTTTAACGAAGGGAAGTACCTCAAGTTTGTGACTTGCTTTCAGTCTTGTGCAGCCCTCACTGTATTTTCGGTCCTTTTTTTTTTTTTCCCTCCAAATTAAGAGTGCAGATGATGCAATTTGAATTGGGGCTTTCTAAATCTCAGAGTCAAAGTCCGTGAGGGGACGGATGCCTGCCGTCCATCAGAGGTGTGTGTTACGTTCCTGAGAAGACAGCATAAAGTAACTGTAGTACTGTCTGTAGTGTCAAATCTGACACTATGGAAATTCTGAATAGCTTTGCAGTTGTATTTTATCCTCAAAATACCTTTCTGCATTAGCAGGGCCTTCCCATAGGCTTTGCCATCAACAAGGATGGGATGTGCCGCACCCTTTTGTGCCCACCTTCTCCCTCGGGCTGGCGTGAACGCAGCGGTGGAGCTGCCCCTCTGAGGCTGCAGTTAAGTCAGTTTAAAATGCTGGCTCTGACCTTGGGTGTCATCACAGCCTGTTTTCCTTGTCAGCGCACTGAAGAAGGGGTAGAACTTGCTGCATGACAGATCTGTCTGCTTTCCTAATGGAGAAGATCCTTGGGAGGTGCCAGGTCGAGTTCAGCAGGACCTCAGTGATGAAAAGAATGCACTTTTGGAGCATTCGACATCACGTTTGCTCCTGCAAGATCCAGACCAGTTTCTGCTCCAAGTTCTCCATTGCAGACCCCGGTACCGGTCTCTGCTCCAGGAGCCAGTTATGATTCAGCTTCTCAAAGCACGGTCCTCGTGTCTTGGGCAGATTTCTGAGCGTCACCAGAGCGCTCCCAGCCGCTCGTGCCGTTGTCGGAGGCAGGTTTGTGTCGCTGGTTTGCTCGCCCTGTCCACCCTTGTAGCGCTTTTCCCTCTCTGTAGCATTTCAGCGGTGCTGGGGGCACAGTTAGCATCACCAGTCTTCATCTAGATAAGGCAGAGTTTTGAGATACCTCTCTGCTAGGATTAAAAAATGCCTGGGAATTAGTAATCTTCAAGTGGTGCTTTCTTGTGAGCCACTCTGCCAAAGCGGGTGCAGACCCAGAGCAGGAGCTGAGCAAGTTATTACCTACAAGGGTGCAACGGGTGGCTCTCCTGCCCCTGGAAGGTGCTATGGCAGCAGGAAAACTTGCAGCATGTGTTAGGTTATCTTGACCCGAGCCCAGTGGATGAGATTTTCCTTATTGCAGCTAGTTCTGTGGGTCAGGAACTGCTCCGTGGAGGAGCCCCTAAAGGGAGGGGATCGTGGTGCAGAGGTACCCTTTCCTTTGGGGTTTAGGTGGGAATAATGAGCCCTGGAAAGCGGCTGCAGCCACGCAGCTCGCTGTGTTTCTGGCAGATGGCTCGCCTGGAGTTTCCACGCCTGGCGTGTGTGGTAGCTGATGCGCCGTGTCGCCAGGCTTCCCGTGGCCACGGGACTCATCCTCGCTGGCTCTGGAGCAAAGGCTTCTTTGTCAGCCCGAGGTGGCATCTTAATCCTCGCAACTTGCGAGGGCACGTGAGCCTGCCAGCCATCTCCTGTCCTCGCGTGGCCTTTCTCCGGTTCAGCCTCTGTTTTAAAGGTCGATCAGTGCCTCCGGAGTGACACACGTGCGTTGCTTCGGGAAGTGAGACACCAGGGTGGAACACCGCGTCGGACGGCTTCATTTCGGGGGCGTGTGTCTGTGTACACGCACGCACGCCTTATCGCGGGCGGCGTGCTGGGCCTGCCGGAGCCGTTCCGCTTCTTCACGGCGAATCACGCGTGGATTTGTTCGTGCTCTGGGGACGCCGTGTGTCCATGGCCGAGAGTCAGCAGCTGCTGTTGCTCCGTGCGGGAGGAAAGCTGCCGCGCTGTTGCGAGGATAAGGTGAAAAGCAGGGGGAAGGACCTGGGGCAACTGCACTGGGGGCTTTTGAGACGTTCCACGCGTTATAAATGGATGGCACCGAAGCTTTGCCCAGGCTTTGCTCCTGCAGTCGGGCATTGTCGTGCAAAATCCCCAAATCCCGGCTCGTTCTGCCGGCAGGATGGTGCTGCGGCCGTGCTCAGTCTGGTCCCAGCCCCATCAGCACACGACTGTGAAGTTCTCACAAAGCAGGCTGCGTGAGGAGAACAGCTCCAAGTTAACCTGTGTAGCTGTTAATTTGTCTGCGGAGACCAGCCGAATGAAAAGGCAACTGATGCAGATGCAATTACCAAAATAAACTCCTGGAGCGTGCGCCTCTGCATTCTGGGTATGTGCTGGAGGTCAGATCTGGGTAGGTTTTTGTAGCTGGTAAATAAGATCCAGGTAATAATCTCCTCTTTCACTTGAGGACAGCAGTCCTCTGCCTCTGCAGGCACTCGTCTACCTGCCGGAGCTCTGGGGACCTGGGAAGGGACCGTGTTCCGAGAGGCTGAACTCGAAGAGCAGCTTTAAAGAGAAATGAAGTAATCCTCCTCCTTGTCCTACCCCTCCAAGTGAAAGAGGAGCCTAGCAAGGAGGGGAGAGGGACACAGGGGGAAAAGGCTTTGTAGCACGGAGCCTGCTTTTCAAGCACATTTGATCTATCCTGAACCTCCGTGTTGCTGGTTGCCATGTATGTTTTTGACATAACCCATTCCCCGGTACCTCGGTGCATTTGATGAATGATGGGTTTAGGCTGTGGAGACTTACCTGGCTTGGTAGGTCGGAGCTGGCCTAGGTGGCTGTTGCACGCTTACTCTGGGGGAGCCTCCCTCCATCTTCTTCGTCCGTTATCCGTGACAGCAGTGTGTTTAACTGCTCTGCAACTGCAAAGGCTGGAGATCTGCTTTGGAGAAGTCCTGGTGAATTAGAGACTACGGAGGGTGGATTTCACTCTGGCTGTTCTCTGTCAATCAAATGCCTAAATATGCATATGCTGTTGAGCACCCAGTGGTTTGACAAACAGCAGATAACATCTCGAGGATGGCAGTAAGTATCGGTGCATTGAAAGCAGCACTTGAATTTACTTGCAGAAGAGAATAGATGAGTAGTTCGTTCGAATGGAGTGAAGGTTTCGTGGCACTTTGAGGAGCGGGACGGTGGCATCTTTGTCCAGGCTGCGTGTAGGTAACACATGCTCCCCCAGCCTGTTGTGTTCAAACACCGCGTTGTGATCTTTGCATTGCTCTGGGTCTCTGTGCGCTCACGATGCTCTTGCTGGCAATGTCCTTTAAGTGAGATAGAAGAAATCATTAACTTTGAAGCAGTGCTTTATTTCCAACAGGAAAGCTGTATTTTTGTGATAAATGCAATTGTATGTTTCATGCAGAAAGATGAATCTTAATTCCATTTTCCTGTCTCAAGATATCGGCAAAATAAACAAATTTGACACAAACTTGCCCTACCTGCTTTTGGTGAACTTAGTGTTCCTGGTGCTGGCAGGGCGTGATTAATCAATGCCCTTTGTTAATTCCTCTGTTCTCACCAGGTTTTGTAGTGCTTCCCGAGCATGAGTTCAGAATGAAGCGGCGATTGGATGAGCAGGAGTCACCTGTGTATGCGTCGCAGCAGAGACGTATCACCAGCAGCACCGAAGCTTTCCAACACCAGCACCGCGTGCTCGCCCCGGCACCGCCGGTATATGAGGCGGTTTCGGAGACCATGCAGTCTGCCACGGGGATCCAGTACTCGGTAACTCCCAGCTACCAGGTACGTGTGCCCAGCGCTCAGCCGCATCTCAGCGGCGCGGCTGCGGTCCTGCTGCCCGGCTGCCCAACACATTGGTTTTGCACAGCAGAATTCTGGTCTTGAGACGAGGTTTTATTTCAGTCGCCAGCACTTCCTAGAGAAAAGCCAGGATGAGACAATGTGCTTCTCATAGGTCTCATTTTTAGCACTCACTTTAAGACTGTCAGCTTCGTTGTTCAGATGGCTCTGAACGTGAAATGCGGTGTGATTTGGCTCTTTTTGAACACTGCTCTCTTGAATGATTCAGATCATGATCTCTGAATCCTAGAGGCAAGTCTGTGCAGGGCTTTTGCTCCATTTTTCATTAGCTGGGAGAAGGTTTGTTCTTATGATTGCTCTGTCAGAGGCTTTTGGTATCTTGGGTGATCTTAAGCTTGACAGACTGGCATTTAGATTGGAGACTTTTGGGAAAATTGAACTGTTACGGAAAACATTACCGTGGGGTCATCAGGTGGCACTCTTCCCTCTGAGAGGCTGTCTGCTGCCTCCTTAGCAAGGGAATGTCAGCTGGAAGAGAAAACGTCCTTTAAGGGTGCGCTGGCGATCCCTCTCAGGGACACACCAGGGGTAGGCTGCGTTACTTATCTTCCACTTGTTTTTGGCATATTGCGTCTTCCATGCTGATGTTGCTGGTTGGCTCTCCTCCCTGTCTAGTGCCTAATTTTACGCATAGTTTCTTCCTTACTACTGCAGAGGGGATATTCACGCTGATGGTAGCAGCTGCAAAGCTAAAGAGCCTGCAGGCAGACACTTGCAGGGACTGGAGAGAGGATACGTTTATTACTGGCAGCCCTTCCTAAACAGAACTTGAACGGACCAGCAAACAAATGGTTTAATGAGAAGGGTTAAAAAAAAGTACAGCCCATCTGAAAGATGCTTGACTAGAAAACAGAGTTTGTGTAAAATGAGCAGTGATTGCTTTTTGAATTTTTTTTTAAAGGTCTTTTTAATGTTTTTTTCAAAATTGAAGACTTTTCTGGTTTTATGCGTAAGGGAGGTCTGAAACTACCCTGAGTTTGCTGGGACCAGAGAGCCTCAGCTTGACTTCCAGTGCCCAAACTGAATGGCAAGAGTGTGGAAGCTCTTAAAGATTCATTCATTCAAATCGTTGCTTATGACAGTAGTTCTTTTTTTAGAGAAAAGAGAGAACCTTGACTGGCTGACTAAAAAATCCCATTTCACGCTCCTTTTGCAGTTTTCTTACGTTAGTGCTAGTGATGAGACAACCGGGGAGTCTTCCAGGCTGCTGAGACATTGCTCACGTGTTTGCAGAGCAGGCTCTCCTATACTTGGAGTTAAAATTTGACTTTTCTGTCTCAGCCCGGGAAGACGGATCTCGCTCTCTGCCCGCGCAGCGAGCGGAGGCGATCGCGATGCTGCCCGTGACGTCCTTTTTGTCTCGCCAGGTGTCGGCCGTGCCGCAGAGCTCGGGCAGCCACGGGCCGGCCATCGCGGCGGTGCACAGCGGGCACCACCACGCCGCGCCGGTGCAGCCCCACGGAAGCCAGGTGGTGCAAAGTCACGCTCACCCGACCCCGCCGGCCGTGCCGGTGCAGGGGCAGCAGCAGTTCCAGAGGCTCAAGGTAATGCCGCGGGTTGCTCCGTTAGGTGAATTAACCTGCTGTCAGGGGACGTGGGTGAGGTTGCCAAAACGTTTGGTGCTTTTCTGAACACACGGCTTATGTGGGTGGTCGCGTGGGAGTAATTTGGGAGTAAGGAGGGCTCTACTGTTGGATTACGTGCTGTAAAATCCTTAAAAACATAGAGAAAGCTCCATCAAAAATAACCCATTCAAGTAGTTCCGTTTGATTCAGCTCTAGCAAGAAGGCATGCATATGAAATGATGCCTGTTTCTTCGTCTCTTCCAAATACAGTGCAAGCCTCTTCCAGTTTTGCTGGACACTGCTGCTTTGTTGGGCGAGAGGCCCTTTCCTTTCACTGAAGATAGTACGCTTCATTTCTAGAGACCTCTGAAAATGGTTTTGTAACGTGTGGTTCTCTCTCCCAATGAAATTGATGGCAGATCCTCCACTGACACAAGATTGGGACTCTCCATGATAGCCTTTCTTTCCTTGCTGTCTTTTAATTTCAGATGGGATAGTGTGTAGGTCTTGCAGCTGATTAACACCTGGCCTGGCTGCTGGAGATGATAGGTACCTAGAGCTCTCACTTTAGACTGGGGCTGTTCTTTCAGAATATCTGAAAATTGGATGTTGGTACATGAGCGGTTCATAAACTTCTTGCTGTTTGAGGTGTAAAACAATTTACCGCCCACAGTTGCCATTTTCAAAATCCTTATATGTCGAACTGAAATGTCTGGAAAAAGTACAAGCGTGTACCTGGCAGACATCTACTACACTGAATATGTCATTTCGACTTTCTGCTTATTCTTAGACTTCCATAATAATTTCCACATATGAATGCAGGAGAAATACTCAGTCTAGTTCTGTTTATCCTAGCAGTTACTTCAGTGATGGTAGGATGGTAAATTTGGAGTATGCTTTTTCTGACTAATNTTTTTTTTTCCCTCCTTTCTTTTTGGTACAATTTTGTCTTGTGAGCCAGGAATAGGGAGTGAGCATCTCTTATTCAAATGGTGCTGGTAATACACCAGCCAGACTCATGATCTTTTGCTCCTTAATTCCCTGCCCAGGCTCAGGGCCAAGAGCTGTGTTTTCAAGTACCTGTTTTCCAGAACAAAGGAGGTGAAATAAGATCTTTGCTGCTAATGTAACCTGTCTGTTTTGTCTCCAGGTGGAGGATGCATTGTCTTATCTTGACCAGGTGAAGCTCCAGTTTGGTAGTCAGCCACAGGTCTACAATGACTTCTTGGATATTATGAAGGAATTTAAATCTCAAAGGTAACAAGCTGCATTCTGCTTCTTCCGTCCGTGTTGGAAAGCGTGTGCACATGCACATGGGCATGGGAGCCCGGAGCAGGAGCTAAACTCTGTCCTTTCATTTGCAGAGTAACGTGCCTTGCAGTAGTGTAAAAGCAGTCGTGTGCGTTCTCTTCTGAAAGTTAGATGCATTTCTTCATTTCTATCACATCTTTGCGTAGAGCGGCAGTTCACAAAGTTCAGCCTTGGTAGCTGATTCATCTGGCTGTCTGGTGGTCTGCCCATTAATAATGGTCAGTCAGGACTAGATCTCATAGATATAAAATGCTGTCTGGGCTAATAAAATAATTCTTATGTCATTCTTAAGTTCAGTAATGTATTTGTAGGAATGAGTTTTGCTTTGTTTCATAGGCTCATCATGGGTTAGAGATGATGAGATAGAAATTCTGATGGAGAATTATCGTGCAGAGAGTTTGGTTTACCACTGAAAGGGAATTAGAGGATCGTGACATTTTGATCTTACTCCTTTTTCAGCATTGACACTCCAGGAGTGATCAGCCGCGTATCGCAGCTCTTCAAGGGCCACCCAGACTTGATCATGGGTTTCAACACCTTCTTGCCACCTGGTTACAAGATTGAGGTGCAGACGAATGATATGGTCAACGTGACAACACCGGGACAGGTTCACCAGATCCCCACTCATGGCTTGCAACCCCAGCCCCAGCCACAGCCACAGCATCAGTCACAGCCTTCAGCGCAATCAACCCCAACACCAGCACAGCCAGCGCCGCAGCCGCCACCTGCCAAAATCAGTAAGGTGAGAGACTTTATGGTGTACGTTCGTATGTGGGGAACCTGCTGCCTCCAGCTGGTGCTGGTATGGAGCTGGGGAACGAAAAAGGGGATTTTTACACCGCTTTTTCGTAGTACTCACGAGCCCTGCTTGTGCTGTCCTTCTGTTGCTAGATTAGCTTCTCCTGCTCAAACTTTGAGATTTGTACTAGTCGATATGGCAATAATGCAAATAAGACGCCTTGAAGTCCCAAGAAATTCCTCATAAAGCAGAGGCCGTGGTAACGATGTTGCTCTTGGTGTGAAGGTTTGTGTGTGGTTTCAAATGGTGGGGGTAAAAAGCTTTTAGAAGAGCTTGCTTAGTGATGTGGTAGATTCTGCACTGCGTGAAATCTTATTTTCAGACTGGACATTGGCTGTAAAACAAGCAAAAAAGGTATTCTAGTTCAGCCATCGTTTGGATGGGTGCAGGATTTGTTGGCAAAACTCAAGTGCAGGGGTTCAGGCAAGATGACCACGGTGTTGCCTTTAATTATCAGTTTGTGTGCCTGAAACGGAGACCTTTCAATAACAAGAGGAATTTGATGCTCTGCTTTAGATGTATTCCAGATGCTACTGTCCAACAGATGTATTTTATATGATTGAAAACAGAATAGAATAATGTAAGAGGCATTTAAGGAGCGTAGTCTAGATAAAATCTTGTATTTCAGCCTCAAAATGTGCAAAGAATTGACAGTCTTAGGGAGGGAAAGAGTCCCCAAAGTTTCAGTGGTTAATCTCTAAACTCTACAATTAGCTAATGATTGTCTGGAAAAGAGAAGGGTGGTGGTGGGGGAAGGAATATGTAGTTAGCAAACAGCAGGATTTACAATATGGCAATAAGATAATCTCTAGGTGAACATCAGTGGGACTTGCAACCTCCTATTTAGAAATGACAAAGAAAAACATGCTGCAAGACTTGCAAAGCTGAAAACTTAGAAGTTAAGACATGCCAGAATTAGGTTACCTGAGCCAGATTTCAAGGCCTTTTCCAAAGAGGAGAACTAACACCTGGGCTCAGTGAAGAGCTAGCAGTCTCTTTCTCATCACTGTGGGCTACGTGGTTTTCTCCCCGTGTCATCATCCTAGAACCTGTTGCTCTAATTTTGGTGGAACTTTAAAATGAACCTGAGGGAGATGCTAGATCTTGAGATGAGGTTTCCTTAAGAGGCAGGTACTTGTAGGTAGACAAGGCTGTTAGGTGTCGATTAAGGGTGTGCAAGGTGATTCCTCTGAGAGTCTTACCTACATGCTCTTTGTCTTGGTATTGAAAGTACTGCAGTTTTCCCTTGCTGTCGCCTTACTTTATCCATCTCAGCACTCTTAACTAGAGGCAAGATAACTTCTAGTGTTGCAGTGAGCCATACCTAAGTGTTTTGGCTTTGTTTTTTGGAGACTGTGTGTCTCTTGTCAGATCTCAGTCAAAAGCAAGTAGGAAGGAGAAACAGCTGTTAATAACAAGTTGGAGGGGCCCGGTGTTTTGTCTTTCTGATGAAATACAGTCTCTTCTGGCCCACTAAGTATTTATTTATTTATTTGGTTTGGATAATAGCTCTCTTCAGTCTACCTGTATTTGTGCTTCTGTTAATCTTTAAAACACATCTCTGATTGTGGAATGGTATGTCTCAATTTTGACTCTTAACAGCAGCTTCTGCTTTGAACATTTCCAAGCAGCTGTCTGTTTGTGGAAGATACCGGTCAAAAATTCCCCAGGTCTGTGAAGGGAATAATTATTTAGTAGCAGTTCTAGGGGGGGAAAAAACAAAAACAATCTTTTAAGGAAGTGGAGCAAAAGTCATCCAGGGCCAGTATATGGGTAGGGATTGTTTGACTGGATGTAGTAGCAGGGAATTTCGTCCAGCTGTTGTGTCTTCTGTGATGCTCCAGCTCAGAGGTATCTCTACAGAATCCCAGTTGGCATCAGGTACATTTATATGCTGACTTGTTTCCTCTGGATGTGGTACATAAGTGGAATAAAAGTGCCTTTATTCGGAGCATAAAGAATCTGCTCGTGCCTGAAATGGCTCTTTTTCTCTTAGCCATCACAATTGCAGGCGCATACTCCTGCCAGCCAGCAGACTCCCCCGATTCCACCATATGCATCACCGCGCTCACCACCGGTCCAACCTCATACACCTGTGACAATCTCTCTGGGAACCACACCATCCCTGCAGAACAATCAGCCTGTTGAGTTTAATCACGCCATCAACTACGTCAACAAGATCAAGAATCGGTTCCAGGGACAGCCAGACATCTACAAAGCCTTCCTGGAGATCCTCCACACGTATCAGGTGAGTTTTAGCCATGCCAGTTTGAGTATATGGAAGGTTATTTCTCTTTCTTTGCCGTAGGGAGCTAACTGTGCATGAGATATGCCTTTGGTCTTCTGCTGGACTTGATCTTACGGAACTTTTTTCCAACCTAAATGAATTCAGGTTATGTTAAAAGTAAAGAAATGGTTTCCTTCATCAGTGTCCTACTAGTGCATTGTCCAGCTGGGCATTTAATGCCATTCTTTGCTTAAGGTGCTGAGACCTTTGCTGTTTAATGCTTTGTATCACTGAGGGCTTTTCTCTCTTTGTCACTTAAATAGTTCAGACGTCCTTTCCTCTGACACTTCTCCTCTTTCCCATGACAGAAAGAGCAGCGGAATGCCAAGGAGGCAGGAGGCAACTACACGCCTGCTTTGACGGAGCAGGAGGTGTACGCGCAGGTGGCTCGCCTCTTCAAAAACCAGGAGGATCTGCTCTCGGAGTTTGGGCAGTTCCTGCCCGATGCCAACAGCTCTGTGGTGAGTCTGCCTGGAGATGGGCTGGAGTACCTAGTGGAAAACTGTTTCTTGTTCAGAAAAATGTGCTTTTCTTGTTTGTTTCTCGGTGTTTGTTTTTTTTTTGGAGTGGTCTTATACTGAGTGTGGGAGCGGGGTCAGGGTGATTGACTGTTTTTTTGCCGTCAGTAACTTGTCTTTTAAATGCAATTCCTTTGCCTAAAAGGGTTGTTCTAAGACTGCTATAACTGCGGGAAAATACATTGATCATCTAGAGCTAGGAGGAGCAGGCATGCTTTTTTTTGCCTGGTTAGGTGGAACCCGGCTCTAATGGTCCTGTGGGTTTGTTTCTAACTAAGCTGTTAAGTAAGACAACTGCAGAGAAAGTGGAATCGGTGAGAAATGATCATGGTGGCACAGTGAAGAAGCCACAGCTCAACAACAAGCAGCAAAGACCCAACCAGAATGGCTGTCAGATCCGACGGCCAGGAACTGGAACAACCCCTCCGGTGAAGGTAAGAGCAGGTGCTGTTTATTCAGCAGCTGTGTTTTTCCCAAGAAGCAGGGAGCATTTTACAAATCTGTGATTTTGAGGCACCGACTTCTTGAGAAAATTGAAACTAATGCTTGCCTTTGAAGGAAACTTTTTACATTCCTTGTTTCTAAGTGTGGGGCTTTGTTTCTGATTTTCATAAACTGGTGGTGTTATCTTGCCTGAGGGTAGTAATAGTTACTTTACTGGCTTGGGAAAAACAGTGCTTTTCCCCCTGTATTCAGGTGCTGCAGAGTACATGGGGGTAGTTTTACTGGCTAATAAAGCAGTGATGAGGGGTGTGGAGGCACAGGTCTCAGTAAAGTCACAGAATAAGTTTGTCCAAAATGGGTAGCACCGTTTCTAAGGCACATGGGAAGATGAGCTGAGGGAAAGACAAAGGTATGCCTGAAAGCTTCATTAAAGCAGAACTTAGAGCAGAATCACGTTTGTTCATCTTTGATATGATAAACCTTGTAATACAGCAATGAATGATTATTTTCGTAGCTGAGTTTGTCCTTGCAGGTTACTCACGTTGTGGGAGAGCAAGGCTTTGTAGTGTAAGAGGAATGGTCTGGTGGCTGGGTGGTTTAGTGTCCCTGCGTTAGGGACAAGCGTGCCTGCTTTATTTGAAGGTGGTGCATCTCGCTTGGTGAAGAAGAGCGTTAACACACGTAGCTGTATCATTTAAATCTAGTGATTTACTTCCCCTGCCAGCCTTTCTCCTACACTTCAAATAAAATGCAGCAAAATAAAACATGTTTTGGAGGCAGCTTTCAGCCTTTCTGAGGATGTGGAGTGCAGTGCTGCTATGGAGAAAACAAAGGATCTTACAGTGGAATGCAAGAGAGAAAGAAATACACTGATTTTAGGGGGGTATAAGACTTTAAGAACTGAATGAGTGATGGTTTAAAAAAAGCAAAACCAAACAGATTTATTTTGGTAATTCTGCAAGCTAGTTAGAAAAATCAGGTGCTATAACCAGTGACTGTTTCAATCAACTCGTTAGAGAACAGGATGCAACCTTGTATTAAAAATATTTGGAGTTCTATGCTACTGATTAAAGATTAATAGATTAACATATGGGACACACTTTCAGACAAGTTTCCTTCTGAAAAAGCCATGTTTTTTTTTATTTGAGAGCAAGCAGTGTGCTCAAGAGGCTGAAACCCTTGTGTGATACATGGTCAAAATACAGCAACTTCCTCTGCTAAACAGCCTTTTTCTTTTTTTTTTCTTGCCCTTTTTTTAACAGAAGAAACCAAAGCTGCTTGGTTTAAAAGACCAGTCTTTGGCAGAAGCCAGCAAGCATGGTGTGGGGACAGAATCTCTGTTCTTTGAGAAGGTGAGAAGTGAGATTGAGAGAAAACAATCTTGCGTCACTGATTTATGTTCCTAGTGTGTATACATCCTGATTTTTATCACAGTGAAGATTGTGATATATATGCCACACTGATAACATGGGTCAGCTTGACCTCGGACGTATCGCCTGACCTCTGAGTCAGATCCGTTGTGTTTTTTTAAAAGATTGCCGATCTTCTTTACATGGATATCTGTGTCGTTTTCCCCAGAGGTCATTCTCTAGCTTTTCACTTGCTGCTGATGCTCTCTGGGAGAAAGGCTTGGCATCAGAGCGTGTGCTGGGGCTACAACTGCCAGTGCTCCTGGAAATCTGCAGGAATGGGAATCGTTTCTGTAACGCACCCTATGAAATGTTTTCACCTTTATGAGATCCCCATACAACCGATGATGCGCCTAGCGTATCTTGCTGTGGTAGCACCATTTGTGGTGCCCGTCCACAGCCAGATGCCTGCAGTGTGGGAGCGCAGTTTACAATGCAGCTGATTCATGTCAGTGTATTTTTTTTTTTTTTTTTTTTTTTCCCCTGAGAGATGAATCTGATGCATTGCACGGTTGTTACCTGTTGCTGGTTTACCACGTACAACAGAAGAAGAATGTGTGGGATGTTTCTGAGTGGTACCTTGGTGTTTTCCCTAAGATGTCCATACATTTCTTTATGGCTCAGAGGGGAGTATATAGTGAAAGTAAACAAGCCTTTTAAGTAATTTTCGTGTGTCGATTAAAGCCTTGGTTGCTCCCTGATGGCATGGTAGGTTTTGCAGCACACTGTAGACCAGCTAATGGTGACTGGAAACCAATCTATTGCTCGGAGGATGTGTAGGTGTTAAAATGAGTAAATGTAGAAATCCCTGCTGTAGAGTTGTAACTGTAATGACGAATCTCTTAATGATGATAGATCTGTTTGATGCGTAGATGCTAACTGTTCTCGTGGGAAAGGTAATGGTGTTGGAATTAATTGCTTGGTTTTCTCATGCTGAGAAGCTAAGGGTTACAGAACCTGGTTTATCTGCGATAACCCCATCTGGAACGCAGGTGGTGGCTGGCAGAGGCTGGAATGGTATTAATCGGGATACAGGTTGCTTAGCCCTTCTCCCTGCTTGCAATATGCTCTGGTGTTTGCAGGCAACCTGGGTGGGTTCGTGGTGCTGCAGGTACAACTGCTGTTGTCCGTGACGGCAGCATTTCATAATCCAGCTCTTGGGGGTTTCATTCTTCACTCACAACTCCCTTCTTCAAGGAAATGCGCCTGAGTGCAGGGTGCTGGTGTTGCACGGCATACCCAGCAAGGAGATGGCTCACTTTGTCCTTCTGGCTCTGTGGAGCTAGACAAGCTCACTTGTGCCGTTCGCTCCTCCCAAAGAGTTTTGCATTCTCATTGTGTGTGCAATCCCCATGCATAGGTGGAAAGCACAGTGTTGAATCCAGGTTTCCTGGACAGTGATAGACAATTTGATCTCACCCTGATAGCGACCGCTTTTCCTCTTTTCTTTCCATAAGGTCCGCAAAGCTCTGCGCAGCACAGAAGCATACGAAAACTTCCTTCGCTGCCTGGTTATTTTCAACCAGGAGGTGATCTCCCGGGCGGAGCTTGTGCAGCTCGTTTCTCCATTCCTGGGGTAAGTGGGGTCTGCTTCTTTACGTGAGGGGAGAAGTTAAATCCAGTCGGTCTGTTTCTGTTGCAAAGCCAGGAAGGAGACACTAACCTTTGTGGCTGTGTGCCACAGAGGGAGCTGGGCAGCGGTTTCTTGAGCTGCCTGGGTCACAGAGTGTGTCTGAGGTGATAGCTCCTGGAAGCCCCTTGATGGTTCATACTGTGCAGGTGCCTCATGTTTTAAATTTTCAGACTTTTCCTTTGTTGGGGCAGAACAATAAGCGCCCTGCTTCGGTTTTCCTTCCCACTTCATGCACCGTTTTCCCTTCCTTATCCAAGAAGAGGTGAGAGAGTTTTTTGGAGATTCTTGGCAATGTTTTGGTAGACAAGCAGTGTTCAAGAGCAGAGCTGGTCTGCTTGCTGTGTTTTCCTTTTTCAGAAGAGCATACAGAATTATTCAACTCTGCTGTGGAATCATGGATTATTTCACTTGAGAAAAGATCAACTGTCTAATTACATAGGAAGTGTGCCCTGAAAAAAAGAGTGCTTATACAGACCCATTAAAATTACAAAGAAAGCAAAAAGCAACTGAATTCTGTCCTGAAGCCAAAACTGATAATCAATACTATAGTTTAAATAGAAATTATAACTTCCGTAAGAGCCCATACTGCACAGAACCACTTGGTATTAATCACCTAAAACCGCTCTAATAATTATCCTCTCACATCAACTTTAGGTAGCAAGATAAATGCTCCTTTTTTCCTGTGAAGCGAGCTCCCAGTTCTGAGGGAGAAGGCACTAACAATGTAAATTGGGTTCAGGACCCCATTACACTGGCTACTGTGCAAAGAAACTGCCCCAAGGAGCTTACGCTCTTTCTGTAGCTCCAGTGGAATTGGGTATCAGCAGGATGCTAGTTTTGGCTAGGAAGGGTGAAGTATTCAACCAAAAAAATCTGCATTTCTCCCATCTGTGCTCCCAGCTGTAAGGATTAATATCTGTGCTGGGAAAGGTATAACGCAATTCTCTTATTCCAGAGTTGGACATCATCGTCTGTCATCTAATAAAAAAGCAATAAATGAGCAGTGATTCAATTAGCTTCAGTAACAGGTTCAATTTCTCATATTGCTGGAGCTTTGCATGAGATAAGCGGAGTTGAACAGGTGCACTATTTTAGGCTAATAAATTCTTCATAAAACGTCTTTCTACAAGCAGACCAACCCAGGTCTTGCAGACAGAGGCATCTTCATAGTCTCTGTTGTCTGCGCTGTCTGAGGCGGCCGCGCTGGTTGAAGCTGTTGCTCGACGCTGATGCGCTTTGCTGTATAGTTGCAGAATCGCTTCTCAGTTTTTTGTTGCTGCTTTCCAACATGCGAAGTAAAGCTCTGTTTCAAGGTTAACACTGGCAGGCAACTTGGGACCTGGGCTGGGTTCACTACCAGGGTATTTTGGTTGACCCAGATGCAGTCCACAACCTGATCACCAGACAGGTACTCGGTTCCCATTTTGTCAGGCTCCGTGGAAGTGAGATTGAACAGAGAGGGTCCTCTCTCACCGGACTGATAAATCAGAGGGACTTCTTGGGCACTCTCTGTCTGTAGCGAGCAGTTCTAGCCTCAGTATCAGGGCTCAGCGCTATTTGATTTCTACTGAGCTAGTTTCTCACTTCATTTATTTTATTTTTAGGAAATTCCCAGAATTGTTCACTTGGTTTAAAAACTTTCTGGGGTATAAAGAGTCTGTTCACATGGAGACGTATCCGAAGGAACGGGCTACCGAGGGGATTGCCATGGAGATAGACTATGCCTCCTGTAAAAGACTGGGCTCCAGCTACCGAGCCTTGCCCAAGAGCTACCAGCAACCCAAGTGCACGGGGCGGACTCCACTGTGTAAAGAGGTAAGGTGCGCTCAGACAGGGACCGCAGGCAGAGGAAGGCTGTTCCCAGCCTCCTCCGAGGGATGGAACGAGGGTGAGTGGAGCTGAAAACCAGGATGGGGGATTGATTTTGTATCCTGGCACTATGCTGGGAAGATTCCCGGGAATTTCAGGGTGCATCTGCGCTTGCACAGCGGAGTTGTGCTGGCTGCCTCTTGTGGCTGTTCTCGCGCGTGCACGGGCACCCCGTCCTGGCTCGCGCTCTCCGTGCAGCGTGCTGGGGCCCAGGGTGAGCACACCCTGAGGTGTTCCTGGTGGCGAGGGAGCACTCGGCTTTCTTGCAAACGTGTGGATTGTATCCAGAAGCTATTTCACAAGGTGAGGCTTCAGTCGAGGAATGGGTTGTGCCGGAAGCTGGCAGGGAGCTGCGATGCCCACGTGGCTGTGATGGTTGTCCTCTGCTCTTCTCCAGTGGTGCTTGTGAAAGAGTTGCATTGGGGAGCAGCTGAAAAAAAACCTGAATAGTTGTGGGGTTTAAATACTTAAAATGAAGAGGCATTAGATACGTGTGATGTTTTATGTAGTATAATGTGTGTGAAAAGAACATTCAGATTACAAACTTAAAAACTCTTCAGCAGGAAATGCCAGAACTAGTTTTCTGTATGGTCTTAATGTGATCTTGGGGATCTTTTACAAGGGAGAGTGTAAATTAAGATTATTGCTACCTTTTTAACCAAATTCCCGCTTAGTCTGCTTTCAGAGCTCTCTATAGTCAAGCTTAAAAGAAAATCACGTTTTCTGTAGACAGGTTCTCCTGCATGTCCCTCACATGCTTCTTTCTTTCCACCTAAAACGCTAAGATGACCTCTGTGTTGAGAAATGGCGTGCTGCTTCGGGAAATCGGCTCCCGGCAGGTAGCGTTGTTGGTCGAGAGTCAAAGTTGGCCTCCTGACACGGTGCTGCAGGATCAGATGTACCACTGAGTCCTTTCAGGTGTTGTAATGACCTTTTGTTAAAAGTGGGAATGGGAATGGCTGCTCCTGTTCCTTCACTGGTGTTGAAGGTAGTGTTTTGGAGGTGAGCGAGCGGGACTCTTGCTGAAGGCCAGTTAATGAACTTGCTGCTTGAGAACATTCAGTGGAGGAGGGGAGAGCCCCAGAAACCCTTTTCCCGGTGACTGCAGTCAGTGGTGACATGTAGAACAAATAGGCAGAAGATTGTGATTTGGGAACATCACATTTTTGTCTCCTTTCCTTGAGAGATGAGTGCAGGGGACCAAGTCGAGCACTTAGCAGTGATATGTGTTTAGTTGAAATGATGGCAGGATAGTGAAAACAACCTGGGCAAGAAATAATTGTAAGTTTTTAATCTAAGTCCTGACTCGTCTCTCAAAAGCGTCTTGTGTGATGCAGTTATAAACTTTTCTTTCTGTGAGAATCTCATGACTCAGTTGTTCAGGCTTCAGGTTTATGAAAATTGGGCTTGACTTTCAAGATTGCCTGCCAAAATCCTTGTTTCATTGCCTTTGGCCTCTTTGAGGTTTTTTTTGAATGTTCCGTTCCTGCTTTGGAGGCGGTGAAAACTGCAGGTGCTCAGCATCTTTGTCAGGAAAGGTGTTGCTGGGGTATGGATTTATATTCCTAATTAGCCTTATTTGGAGGTAGAAACCATGTCCTGTCTAACAGTCATGCTTAACGTGATGACCACCCGGTGTTGTCGATGATGAATCAGATGTGTGATGAGTAAACCGCAACCAGCTGGCTCATCCGAAGTAACGGAAAAGCTCCTTTCGCCTCGCTTTTTCTCTTCCCTTGCAAGTTCTTTCTCACAGCTCCAACTGATGGATTTTCCAGACCGCTGAGACATTTCGGCTCTGGCTGTTTGGGGTTGCCCTGTGAATGCTGGGCTGTACCTCTGCTTTGTGATTTTTGCGACTGAGGAACGAGATCCTCCAGCAGCAGCCACGCGTTTTGCAGTCCTGTGCCACCCCCCTCAGAAGACTGACTGTGATGTTTGTGTTTCCCTGTCTTACTCAAAGGTTTTGAATGACACCTGGGTCTCCTTCCCTTCCTGGTCCGAAGACTCCACATTTGTGAGCTCCAAGAAGACACAATACGAAGAGCACATTTACAGGTGTGAGGATGAGCGTTTTGAGGTATGTTGTTTTTCCCTCATTCGTGTCTTGGAAACCTCGGGGTTCTGTGAACAGTTACCAGTCTTGATTATAGTTATATCCTTAATACCGCTTTTAGTACAATCTGTTTTTATTGTCTGTCACCCATTTTCTGCATAAAAGAGGCAGCATGTGAGTAACCACATCTCACTCCAAGCTACCACCCCTGCCCCTCGCTCTTTGCACCGAGCTCTTCGTTTACGTTGCTCCAGATGAAAATGTTCAGTGACCAGTATATAATTGACACATCTTTTTTTTTTTTTGTTCTTACTGCCCACGTAAAGCACAAGAACATGCTTTCCCCTGTAATAATCTGAAAAGCGATACATTCAGGATGTTAAGTGATTGACGTCTTGCCTTGAAATGGGAGTTAGCTTGGCAATTACCTGAATGTGCTCAGATTTGTCACGTCCTTTTGTAGAGGAACTGTCAATTGTGTTCTATTCCCACATGGAAAATGTAATTCCCTAACAGTATCATTCTGGTAGCCTTTAAATTCTCATGCAGTATTATCTAGGTAGCAGATAAAATATATTTGGATTATTTTAGCACAGCCAAACGTGGAAACCACTGCTTGAGTACACCTTGTTAAACACGCATGTCTCCTTGTTTCATGTCACTTCAACGCTGCTCTCTGTAAAGTATCGTGTTTTATCTATTCAACTCTGGCTAACGCACCGTTTGCTTCAGCTGGATGTTGTCTTGGAGACCAACCTGGCAACAATCCGCGTCCTTGAGGCAATCCAGAAGAAACTCTCGCGCTTGTCTGCCGAAGAGCAGGCCAAATTCCGACTGGACAACACCCTGGGGGGCACTTCGGAGGTGATCCACCGCAAGGCTCTCCAAAGGATATATGCCGACAAAGCAGCGGACATCATTGATGGGCTTCGGAAGAACCCCTCTGTTGCTGTTCCCATCGTGCTGAAAAGGTACTGCTCTGGCACAGTGTCCCGGGAGCTCTACCGAAGTGTAACACACGATACGTGATCCAGATTTATGTAAAAGTAGCTAATTTCTGCCCCTAGTGAGTTTGACCTGCCCAACGATGTAATTTGAGAAATGCATTTTATGTTCTGATCGGTTGCTGTATTTCATAATTATCACCTAGAAACAGGGAATTAACCTTTTGAAACACAAATATTACCAGCTCAGCTGGAGGGATGCAGAGCTTTTATTGTCCCACCTTAAACCTTGTTTCTTCCCCAACCTGTACACAGCAGTGTCAGCGTCACAGGTAAGATGAAGAAGCTATCTGTGCCGTGTGGATTGTTCACAGCTAAATCCGATCCCTTTCCAAATCCCACTGCTGTTCGTGACCCTGAGCTCAGATTGCGGTGCCTGTACCACGCTCAGATTCCCTGCTGGTTTTCTGTTGTCAGCCCCCCCAGTCACAAAAAGGGAGTGGATGCTGCAGCTCCCTGGGGACGTTCAAGGAAGTGTGTAAGCAGGAGGCTGTATACACGTCTAATAAAGTAACGTGTTCTGCTTACCCTCTTGGCATGTAAACAACGAAGTGTTCCCTGAAAACACAGCAACTGTAAAAACAGTTAAAAGGAGGTATTCTTCCCCCAACACTTACCATCTCTGGGGGACTGTTGCTGCTGTGTCTCAGGGTGTTGACGGTTGAGGGAAACTGCCTTGCTGCCAATACCTGCAAGGTCACAGTTTGCCTGCCCTGCTGCAAGGACGTTCTTCTTGTGAGACAGTTCTCGAGCCACCACGGCTGCGCAGATCGGCTGGCTGCATCGGGTGCTTTACTTGAGATATTGAGTCAAGGTACCGGAGCCTGTTCCCAGGAAGCTCAGGTGTCCAAAGAAGTGCAAAGAGGTTTATTCAGAAGAGCATGTGCAGTGTGCCCCTCCTTTAAAACTCCTTACTGTGGGGTGGCTTTCATTTATGCACATTTCCTAGGTCTTAGGTTTTCCTTACATGCTTAGAGTGGGACCTTTATGTCTCTTATCTCACCCTTGTTTTCTTGATCCAAGGTTAAAGATGAAAGAGGAAGAGTGGCGAGAAGCCCAGAGAGGATTTAATAAAGTCTGGCGAGAGCAGAACGAGAAATATTACCTGAAATCCTTGGACCACCAGGGCATCAACTTCAAGCAGAATGATACCAAGGTCCTGAGGTCAAAGAGTCTTCTCAATGAGATTGAAAGCATCTATGATGAGGTAAGATGGTCACCAACAGTTTCCTTCCCTCAAGCTTATATAGTCTTTGCATGCAGTTTCAGTTCCGTTCCTCAGCACTCGATGCTGGTGTGATTGGAGAAGTGGGATGCTCACCGAGAAAGGGCTGCGCTCTCTGCCTTTGGATATGTGTAGATGCTTGTGTTTGAGGAGGCTTGTTATCCTGTTAGTACAGGTGGACTCTGGTTTTGGAACAGAAATGGGATGGGAAAGGTGTGTGAACGGGAGAAATGTCTGCGAACTTCTGGCATCTGTTGCGAAGAACCTCTTGCTCCGAGCAGGAGGGAGGTCTGGTTGCTGCCTCTGTTTCGAGGGGGTGTAACGAGAGAGGAAGCGTGCAGTGCTGGGAGAGCTTTCGGAGAGGTTCATGGGCAGAGGGAGGTGTTTGTGGCACTAATCCGTGTCCTGTGTTTTTCATTTGTAGAGGCAAGAGCAAGCTTCGGAAGACAATGCCGGAGTACCCACAGGCCCACACCTATCGTTAGCCTATGAAGACAAGCAGATCCTGGAAGATGCTGCCTCCCTCATCATCCACCACGTGAAGCGGCAGACAGGAATCCAGAAAGAGGACAAGTACAAAATCAAGCAGATTATGTACCACTTCATTCCAGACCTGCTGTTTGCTCAGCGAGGTGAACTCTCAGACGTGGAAGAGGAGGAAGAAGAGGAAATGGATGTGGACGAAGCTACTGGAGCTGCAAAAAAGCACAATGGTGTTGGGGGCAGTCCTCCCAAAACCAAGCTGATGTTCAACAACACAACGGCCCAGAAGCTGCGGGGCATGGATGAGGTCTACAATCTCTTCTACGTGAATAGCAACTGGTACATATTCATGCGGCTGCATCAGATCCTGTGCTTGCGGCTGCTGAGGATCTGCACCCAGGCCGAGCGGCAGATCGAAGAGGAGACGCGGGAAAGGGAGTGGGAGAGGGAAGTGCTGGGCATAAAGCGAGACAAGAGCGACAGTCCTGCGATCCAGCTGCGGCTGAAGGAGCCTAGTGAGTGACTTGTGGTGTGTGCTTGGGGAAGACATCCGCTTCTATTTGTAGTGTGTTGGCTGTGCTTACTTGGTGTCTTCAGACATACTGCAGTGGTGACACTTTAAGACAGGGGCATCTCCCTGTTACTATCACTGGGCAGCAGGGAGTTGAGGGAGGAGATGCGGTGGTTGTTTCGTATGAGCTTTCATTTTACACTGGTGTGTCTAATGCTCCCTTGAGTTCCCTAATTAGAAGCTTTATACAAAACTCTTGGCCCATTTGCTCCCAGAAGCAGAGCTGTTCTGTGGGAAGGACCCTTCCTGGGGGTGGTGTGTGTTCATCTCCCGCTCTTTCTTGTTGCAGTGGACATTGATGTTGAGGATTATTACCCGGCGTTCCTGGACATGGTGCGCAATCTCCTGGACGGGAACATGGATTCATCGCAGTATGAGGACTCCTTGCGCGAAATGTTCACCATTCATGCCTACATCGCCTTTACCATGGACAAGCTGATTCAGAGCATCGTTCGACAGGTAACTGTGGTGACGGCTGTGGGGTGGATGGTCCGGGCTAGAGAAAAGAGGCTGGTTGTTTCCTGAAGTGTGTGTGTGTGTGTGTGTGTGTGTGTGTGCTGTTGGTTGCCTAAAAACGGCAGTTCAGGAGTAAGCAGCAGAATTGTGGATGTTTTTTAACCCAGCTCTGAGACAGATATAAGGAGAGGTGATGAAAGGTAATTTCTGATACATTTAAATTATCGAGAATATCTTTTCTGTGCATGTAGAGTTCTCTCTTTGTTTTCTAGAAGCTTTAGGGATATAAGTATTCAACTTCAAAGTGTTTCCTGAGCTAATCTGGCTTTAACTTTGAAAAAGAATTAAATAGCATTTAAATAATTTATTTCATTTTTTTCAGTGTTGTAAGAGCAGTGCATGCCTTTTCTAAAAAAGCTTTGTCTCTTTTATCTGGCTGTTTGAGTAGCTCATTCTGGTGGTTAAACTCTAGTCCTTTTGTTGGGCATATAGGAGGAATGTGTGACCAAGGGAAAAATTCTTCATGTGCCTTTTTGTAACATAAAGAACAAAAACAGATGCAAGAGGCTGGAAGTGGAATTGCTTGAAAGGCCTTTACTCATTCAGGATGAGAGAGCTGCTGCTTTTCAGAAGTTCTTTATTTCAGTCCAGAGATTAACTGAATTGAAAAGACAGTCAAGCGACTTCTTATTTTAAACTTGTACAAAATAAGGATTTGATATTAAATCTCCCTCCCCTCTCCTCGGAGGCAGAAGCAAACCCTTGCTGTGGACAGGGTATACAGCACCACAGTGCCCCAGTCCTTTCCACCCTGCTGCTGATCATTGTTCCCTGCCCGTAGTTTTTTCCTCTGAGTAGATATACTTTGCCACCCACTATTTTTTTTTTTTTAAGTTAATGTTGTTTTTTGCGTTGCCACAGAGATCATTTGCAACTGGAAGAAGTTACTAAAATGTAGCCTTAAACTCATGTGTTTTCAGCTTTTTTTTTTTTCCCCCTTCCTTCTTCTAGGACTTAAACACATGGCTGTGTCTTTGTTTCTTTCTCTTCTATGCTGGTGGGCAGGTAGCAGACTCCAGTCAGCAAGTACTTCCTTATCCATGGTAGCTTTTATTTTTAAAACCTAGAATGCAGGCAAATAGAGATGTATGCTTAGCCTTACATGCTGCTTTTCTTTAAAGTCAAAATCTGCTGGGTGCCATTTACAAAAGGGTGTTTTAGAGACTTTCTCACTCTTCTGGCTGGTTTCTGTGCTCAGGGTTTTGGTAGGTCATCCAGGTTTTGCGTGTTACAGCAAGTTCTCCCAAGTGCCTTAGGTGAAGAGAAATACCTTTTGCAAGAGGAGGCACCAAACACAAAGGCTTTTTTTTTTTTTTTTTTCTCGCCTGAATTTAACAGCTCCCTCACGAACACCTTCCCTGTGTTCTTCCTTCTCGCAGCTCCAGCATATAGTGAGCGATGAGATCTGTGTGCAGGTCACAGACCTCTACCTGTCGGAGAACAACAACGGAGCAACAGGAGGCCTTCTCGCTTCACAGTCTTCTCGTACTCTTCTGGAGGCCACCTACCAGCGCAAAGCTGAGCAGCTCATGTCGGAGGAGAACTGCTTCAAGGTAAAGCTGGGCTGTGAACCTTGCTGTAAAAGCAGCAAGCAGTGAAGGGGATGCTTTGTAAGAAGGTGCCAGTCCTTTGAAAACGGAGCATTATTTAGGCACCCAAGAGCCCTGAAGTCTCCTAGGCTTTCTGTAGCTCCGAAACTTGAAATGAAAAATTTGGTGGCATGCCCCAAGCTTTTGGCTCACAGAAGCATCTCTTTGGTGACATTTCCAGCAGGCTTACGGCTGGCCTTACTCCTGGTCTGTGGCAGAACCTGCATTGGTCCAGGCAGGCACAGTGGAACGGCACACAGGGACGTTAATGCGTCTGTGAGGGCCCCTCAGAAATGAGCTATTGAGGAGAAACATGTTTCCTAGAACAGCATTGAATAGCCCTGGTGCTTCACAACATCTTTAGGTGGTATCATATTAGCTGATTTGCTGTCACCAGTTTTAATTTGTTAGCTCAAACTTTCCCATTTGTCTTGTCTCAACCTTTGTAGATCGTGGAAAGATCTGCTAATACTGACTGGGCATTAAATCATTGCTGACTATATACATTGCTGAATAAAGCTGGTGCACGGTGCTAATCAAATCCATACTTCCTTTGCTGAAGATGCAGGAAGTGGTCAGGCCCTTTTTGAGCTAGTAAAGTACTTTGGAGAAAAGTGTATAATCTCTCTTCCCTTGCCCTCAAACTTAAGTTGGGGGCTCAAGAAGGACTTGCACCCCTCCAAAATCAACACACACAGATTTTTCAAAAAGCTTTAACATTTTATGTTCGTCAAAGATTGTGCAATTTTGCTAGTGTTTTCCCTTTGCTGTCAGTAATGCTGGAAGCACAGCTTTTTGCCTTAAAACTGTGCAAGCTTGCTTCATTCTCCCTTTGCCCCAGTGAGGAGTGGAGGGATTTTTTTTCCTGTTTGAAACCTCTTACTGAACCCCTTCTGCCTTTCGCTTTATAGCTGATGTTCATTCAGAGCAGAGGCCAAGTTCAGTTAACCATTGAACTGCTGGACACAGAAGAGGAGAACTCTGATGACCCCGTAGAAGCAGAGGTAAGAGCAGCTTGTCCAGAGAGCTGCCTCTGATGGTCAGGGGTGCACTGGATGAAGATGTTCAGTTGACCGTTGTTGTCCGTTAGCAGAAGATGAGACATAAGCGAAACACTATAAAGCTTTCACTGATGTGAGTAGGCAGATCCCTCTTGGTTTGTTTTGTATTTGAGAAGCCTTAAAACCATATAGAGAAATGTTGTACCTGCCTTTACGGGATTGAAATACAAGGAGCCTTCAAAGGTGACCTGGTGTTTATCCGTGTAACTTCTCGCTTAGCCTCCTTAGCCATCCCATGTTGTTTTGTGGGAAAGCAGTGGCTGATGTTGTTCTGTGCTCGCTTCCAGCGCTGGTCGGACTACGTGGAGCGGTACGTCAACTCCGATTCTACCTCCCCTGAGCTCCGGGAGCACCTGGCCCAGAAACCAGTCTTCCTGCCGAGGTGAGTGGCCAGGCTGTGCCGTGAACCCTACCTGATGGACTGTATCTGGCCATGGAAGGTAGAGCGATTGTGCTCTGTCATGGTACTGGGCATTCAGTCTCGCTGGTATTTTAATGCCATTACAGAAGCCATTACCCTGGCAGTGCGGTGTAGAGATACCGTGCTGCTGCTTATCCTAAAAGCCTGTGGGTCCACCCCAGGCTCCTGCTCTCCAGTGACTGAGAGATGGCATGGTCCTCAGGTGGCAGAGAGGGTGAGGGCTGGTGACTCGCCAGACTGCTTTTTGGCAGTCCTGCCTTGGCTTACAGTAACCCTCTATCTAAAAACAGTGGGTGCCACGTCAGGGCTTTTCGTGAGCAGGGAGCTGATTGCGCAATAGCCTTGGTTTCAGAAATAGATAAACCCAGTGGGCTGACTTGTTGTAGGGGTCTGAACCTGAATGAATTTAATCCAAGCCGTTGGTCAGGTTCTTGAGGGGCCAGCGCAGATCCACCAGCTACCTCCAGCCTTAGCAGTACTAGAGGGCGAGCACTAATTCCAAGAGGGGTTCTCTGGTTTGCAGGAATCTGAGGCGGATCCGTAAGTGTCAGCGTGGTCGGGAGCAGCAGGAGAAGGAAGGGAAGGAGGGAAACAGTAAGAAGTCCATGGAGAACGTGGAGAGCTTGGACAAGCTGGAGTGTAAATTCAAACTGAACTCCTATAAGATGGTGTACGTGATCAAATCGGAGGATTACATGTACAGGAGGACCGCTCTGCTGCGAGCTCAGCAGGTAGGAGTGAGCGGAAGAACTGGGGTGGGCAGCTGGTGTTTCCTGGGACCTCTTGCTCCCAAAGTCAGGTGGGGAGAGTCAGATGAAATGTCCTTGGGGGTCCCACTCGGTAACATTTAGCGATCTTCGTGTTGCCAGGAGGATGGTGTGCTATTATGTCCTCCCAAGACACTAAAGATCTTCTGAATGTTCCTAAGATGTAATCTTTTCCTCTGCCTTCTACTCTCATCATCCTCCCACCTCTCCTCCCTTTTCTCCAGAGAGTTTTGTTATGGTAGGACAGTGGTTTTGACTGTTAGCTCTCAAATTTCTTCCAGGAGGCATTTCCCCTGGGTGGTGGTCCCCCTGTTTTAGGGAAGACCTGTCTTCTGCATGCTATCGTGGTGACTTCTGAGAGTGCATGTTCTTCCAGGGCTTCCCCAAAGAGGAATCGATCAGAGTGCAGAGCATCAAACGCTTTCTGTCCCAGTGAATCCCTCTGGGTACCATCCCTCAGCGTTTCCTGTCCCCACAGTCACTGAGAGCGGGAGTCCTCAGGTCGCTCCCGCACGGCAGAGCCCCGCAAACATGCGGCAGCAGCTCTACAACGCTGCTTTTGTGGCAAGGATGGCTACAGGGAGGTCACGGCTGCAGAAAATTGCAGGGGTGTTTTTCCAGGGCTTCGAAGCCCTGGCCCCAGGGAATGATTTGGGTGGAGAAAACTGATTCGGTGTTCAGAATTCTTTGACGCTTTTCTCATCCCATGGGAATATTTCTGTCCAATGGAGAAAAACAGGGAGCTTTAACAGCAAGTTCCAGTTCTAGTATGGCTATTTATTTAGACTTGAAGTTTGAAGTACTTCACTCTAAATTTATTATAATCTATTTAAAACAAAATATTAAGCAGAATACCATTGCTTAGAATGTCAAAGAAAGTGAAAAATGCCAGATCCTGGCAAAAGTTACTGGCTGGTTCTGGTTAAGCAACCAGAAGCAGAGGTACCTGAGAGGCTCTGTCAGCAGTAGTCTCTTCTGTAGCTGCAGAGCTTTGTTTTCAGTTTATTAAATTACTTGCTTTTTGGAGCAAACTACTGACCACTAAGAAAATTCACTAGGAGATGAGGGAGTGGGAGAGGTGTGCACTGCTTCCTGCCTAGTAAATCATCCTTTCACAGCTAAGTGTGTCATTTATTTAGACTTACAAAATAACTACTCTCATCCATTTCTTGCTGATGAAATACAAGTAATGGTTTTATGTAATTAGTTGTAATTTTGTTAAACTCGTATCCACATCAGATAAGTGTTCTATTTCAGTAGTGACTCTTTGACATACTGATATTGAGGATTTTGATTGAGTTCCATCTATTCAATTCAATTTGTACAAAGTTTCAAAAGTTATCTCAAACAAGATACTATGTGCCAGTACTTATCACAGAGAATCTTAACATGAGTCAAATTACTGAACTTCTAAGAACATAGCATGTAGCATAACCTCTGGGAAGAACACTGAAGGAGCTGCAGAAGCTACATTAAATCTAGCAAGTTTGTAGCTAAATGGTTAACACTCAAAGAGGAGCAGTCCTCCTTTGGGAAAAGAACAAAAATAATACAATACATAAGTTTTAATCTTGAGGGTTAATTATATTTACTGTTTTAAATTATGATTGTAGTCATGGCTTTTAAACCATGGTTTTAAACCATCTGTCCTGGATTTGACGTTCCTTAAACAGATGCTCTGACTCAAGAATGCGTGCCGTTCTTCCTATCGTGATGCTTCTGTTAAGCCAGCGGTTCTCAAACGTTCTTAATTTTCCATAGCAATTGTGTTGCCAGCACGTATGATGCCTGCTGAGCTTGCCCCGTGCGTGCAGGGCTCTGCTCATCCCAGCCTCCGCGTGTGCGTGCTCTCCTGGGGGGGCTGGAGGAGGTGATGGGGGCAGCGTGGATGAACCTTTTGGGCAACGCAGAAGGCACGCGGTGCTGGGTGTGTCATTAGCAAGGGCCAGCGTCTGCATTACCGATTCCCTCCGGCCGCTGAGCCCCACGGTTGCGTTGACTCGCAGCCTGGTTCCTTTGCCGAGCGTTGCGTTATGCTGCAGCACAGGGGCCGAAGCTGCCTCTTTGTAACACCTCTTCTGTTTCTGTAGTCCCACGAAAGAGTGAGCAAGCGGCTGCACCAGCGGTTCCAGGCCTGGGTGGACAAATGGACCAAGGAGCACGTCACCCGTGAGATGGCAGCCGAGACGAGCAAGTGGCTAATGGGCGAAGGGTTGGAGGGCTTGGTGCCCTGCACCACCACCTGTGACACAGAGACCCTGCACTTTGTGAGCATTAACAAGTACCGTGTCAAATACGGCACAATATTCAAGACGCCGTAAACGCCCTGGGCCAGGGAAGATCCCGGGAGATGTGTGTGTGTGCGTGCGCATCAAGGAAACGAGGAAGATGCCTTTCTCCCCTCACTGTGTATCTCCGTAACATGGCCACTTGACTAGTGTGTGGCTGGTACAGCCTGTCACCAGCGGGACTCTCTGTAGGAACGTGGGTCTCCACCAGCGCCTGCTGGGACCCCTGGCCGCCGGCCCTTTGACTTCAGCATGCGCCCTGGAGGGAAGGACCCTCCCCTGAACTGAGCGGTCCCAGAGAGACACAACTAGCTCATACGCACCAGCAGTGTTGAGGCTTAATTCCCCGGCGGCCTGAGCAGCGAGGGAAGAGAACCGGAGGAGGCTTTCCACCACCCGACTGCCTCGGTGGTCTTCAAATTCCTTGCTTGGATGTGTCCCGAAGCCCAGAGGTGCCTGTCACGGACTGGATTCTCCTCTGCCACGCTGCGGCAAGCTGGCTGGGCTCCCGCGTGGGGTCCCCGGGCACTCCCGCAGCCCGCCGCCGCCTCGCGGAGCGGACCCTCGGTTCCTCTCACTTCGCTCTCCTCCCTCCCATGCTGGACTCAACCAGTGCAGATTGGTCTGTCCTTTCTAGTGCCAGTGGAACTGTTTTTTTGTACCTGCTTGTTTACTAGTCTCTCCTAGTGCCATGCACCAGCTTTTCACACACATGTACGTACACACACACACCAGAGAACAACAGTTTTAACATGTTCCCCTCCTTTTTTGTAAATAAATGTACAAATTGTCAATTTTTTTGTTTTTTTTTTTGTTTTGTTTCTTTTTTTTTTATTAAAGGAAGTATGCTTGATGTGCTAGCATAACTGTACTAGCTTCTTGTGTACCATAGTACCAGGTGGCTTGAGAATTAGTACCGACAGACAGACCTACGAAGACATTTATTACACTTTTTACCAAAGGGAGTTATCATTGTAGTGCTTTTGTGTGGAAACTTTTTTCTCCTTTTTTTTGTAAATAAAAATGATGTCTTTGTTCTTACTGGAGGAAGACACTCGCTCACCCACAGCCCTGTCCCTGGTCTGAAAGGCACCGTGCAGCATGCAGTTTTTGGGGGGCGGGGTAGAAGAGGGGGCACATCTGACCATTTTACGATTGGCTTCACAATCTGAGAGGAAAAAGCAGAAGCAGTGTGTGTGTTTTGTGGTTAATATAACCAAGGTTTAAGCAGTCAGTTGAGATATATAAATATATATTATATAATTTTTAATTTTTTAAACTTTTTTTTCTCCTGGTGGGTAATTTTTATCCACCTAGTCTTCCAGCTCCAAGGACCTTCGCTTTTGGGAAGTGTTGCTGAGCTACTTAGCTGGGGTTGATTGTGCTTATGTATTTTTCCCTCTCAGTATTGGAGAAAACATCTTAAGTACCAAACCAGTATTGAACAGAGCTGCTCTGTGTGTGTGTTTGTGTGTGGTGCGTGTGCGCGTGCAAGAGAAGGGCGAGGGGTGGGGTGGGTCGTGGTGCATTTCACTAGTGAAATCCACGTATGGGATATATATTTTTTTAAGTATAGAAGTTTAGCGCTGGCAGATATTTAAACACGGGGAAGATTCTGATTTTAAAAAGAAGTCGGCACGGACTTCGTAAGCCACGACAGATGCAACTGCGCTATCTCTCCTCCTCAAAGGAGGCAGCTTTCCTTGCACAAACCAGTGCTGCCAGTCTAAGCACCCCAAACTGCTTCCCTCATCCCTGGTTTGGGAGCGTGGTGACTTTGCTGCTGCTTTGACCTCCCGCAGGGATTTCTGAGTTGGCAGGCAGAGAGCTGGGGCAGCGGAGAGGGGAGCAGGCCCGGGGGGGCCCTTCGCAGCCGGAGAGCAGAGGGGTCTGTGCAGGGCCCGGAGGGGCTGAACTCATTGGCAGCCGATGTGCAGAAGGCAGGTCTGGCCGTGGCGGTGAATGGGAGCCTCCTATGGAGAGAGGAAAAGAGAGGGAAGAGCCCAGCAGGGAACATGCAGTTTGCCAGCAATAAATTACCCGTCTCATTCCATTCAAAAGGTTTTTTGCGCCCTCTGCTCTTACCCCCCCCCCTTCTTTTCCCGTGTGTGCTCAAGGTGACCTGGAAGCGAAAATCCGGGCGGTTTAGACTTTTCTTTCCTACCAGCTGGAACGTAACGGCTGCTGCTGCGTTGTGGGTGTCTTGTCCCAGGAGCGTGCCCGCATGTCGCCGAGCGCCGGCGGGAGGGCCCCGGGAAGGCCGCGGCT
>VXAA01006724.1:4185-22447 GCA_013399115.1 Anseranas semipalmata | reverse complement strand
GGCGGGCGCAGGCGCAGCGGCAGGGGCAGGGGCATGGCCGCCGCCGCCATGCCGAAGCACCGGCGCACGGCGCTGGAGCGCGTCGAGAAGTTCGTGTCCGCCACGTACTTCACCGACTGCAACCTGTGGGGCAGGTGGGCGGCGGGCCGGGCCCCACCGCGGTTCCCCCCCCTCCCCCGGGAAAGGCCGGGCCCCGGGGGTGGCTCAGCCCGCACAGCCCGGGCTCGGGTGGGCTGCCCGCGGGGCGCGAGTTGTTCGCGTAACGCCCGTGTCCGCCTGCAGGCTCCGCGGGGACAGCCGTGCGCCCGCGGCGCTCTCCTGCTTCCAGAGCCCGCGGCGGATCCCCTACGGGGAAGCCGTCAGGCAGGAGTTCAGGCCGGCGAAAGTTGGGGACTCCTTCGGGCCCACGTGAGTACCGGGCTCCGGTGCATTCGGCGGCACCCACGGAACGGTAATCCTGCTGCCTGCCGCCTGCTTCGGGTGGAAGCGGCTGCCCAGAAGCCCTCGCAGAGGCGGGTGGGGTGGGGTGGCAGGCAGCGATGCCTCTGTTTGCAAGGGGACGTCAGGGCTGGGGAGAGGCTTTGCGGAAGCAGGGTGAAGAGCCAGCTTCATCGATCGCTTCTGCTGGCAGCTCGTGTTAGTGGAGTCGTGGTGGTGTTGGTGCTCACTTCTGCGTGGGGCGTGTCTGCTTTGGCAGCTCTGGGAATAGATTTGGTGTTTTTTTTTTCCTTGCAGCAGGCAAATGTGCCTTGATACCGTCAGCTTCTCTTGGGTCCCAGGAGAGGCTGGTTTGGGGCCAGCACTGTGGGGTTTGTGTGCTGCCTTGTGAGCTCCTTCACCTGTGGGAGCTGCTGTGCCCCCCTGCAGCCTGCACACTAGCCGTCAAAAGGGTTAAGAGTCATGATAAGGAGGGCCGTGGGTCCACGCATATTGATAAACTGCCCTGTCCCAGGCATAAAGCAAGTCCTAGTGCCCTCTGATTTCATTGTCTTCTGGATTGCTGTGCAGGATGGAGGGCAGCTGTGCTGGGAAGGCCCATGGCAGTGTCTGTCGGCTGGAAAGAGTGCTTCACCCCACGCAGCTTGGCTTTCAGCTGGCTGCCAAATACTTAACCCTTAACAGTGCCTGACAGCAAGCACCCCGAGTTAGAAGTTTCACTTGGTTAAAGAGCGGATGGTCAGGTTGGCAGCTCACTGGGAAGGGGAAGCCCAGTGCATTTGAGTGGCACAGGACAAGGCTGGCCAGTGCAGGTGCTGTGTGCTGCTTAAACTGAAGATGGGTCATCACTGGGAGCTGGTTAAAGCAGGTCTGCATGGACAGACAGCATCATTGCATTGACCACGCTGAACTTGTATGGTGTCCCCACTGTGCTTTTTCCATGGAGGCTCTGAGGACAAGTGGCTGCCCTTGGGGAAGGTCTCAGCAGTGGGGTGATGTTGCTGCATGCTCTCTTCCAGGTGGGAGACCTGCTGGTTTAAGGTGGAGCTGAGCATCCCCCCGGCATGGGCAGGGCGGGAAGTGCACTTTGTCTGGGAGAGCGATGGTGAAGGCATGGTGTGGCGAGATGCCCAGCCTGTACAGGTAAGGAGGCGTGGATGAGGTGTGTGTTGGCTGTGCCAGGCGCTCTGCTACCTGCAGAGCAATTATCTCCCTCACCCCTCTTTAATGGGGCAGTAGAAACCCCATCCCGTTTGTTATGCACTCTTCAGAGTAATGCCTGCATGTGTTGTGGCAGGGAAATAACACGTGGCCCAACGGGAGAGAACCAAGAACAACCGGAGGTCTAGGCAGCGTGGTCATGAAGGAAAACATAAGAAGGATGTGTAGGTGTAGGGTTGTTCAGCCTCAAGCAGTAAACTCTGAGGTGATGGGAGAACCATCTTTAAAATATGTGAGAAACCTGTGCAGAGAGGGGCAATGTTTGTGTAGGGGCTGGTATGTGGGGTGGGAGAGGGGGTGACGCTTGTGGTTTATCTGCTGTGCTTCATGGTGGGCCACAAAGGGTCTGTGGGCTATTTCTAAAGTTCATTCCCGAAAGTCAAGCCTGTTGCTGGTGTCTTTGAGTCTGTTTCCTAGAGGTGGGCTCCCCAGTAGGAGTTAAAATTTTGGTCTGTCTGCAAACCAGTCGCAACTGGAAATCCTTTGCTTAGGCATTAGCAGATCTGTCTTGCGAGAAGGATAGGCTAGCACTGGGCCTGAGATGTACATCTCCAATGCTGTCAAGAATAACAGGTCAGACTCTCGTCAGGACTAGCACAGATCAGCTTCGGTCCTGCAGTTTCTGTGCCAGTTGATCTGTTGGGAGCAGTGTCCTACGGCACACGGGACCAGGCCCTTCCATCCAGCAGGGCTTTGCAGTGCCCTGGCCTGCCCATCCAGCAGCTCCGTCAAGCCCACTGTTATGAACTTGCGAAAATGTGGGTTAAACGTGCTGCCTTTCCCTGCAGGGTTTGACTAAGGAAGGCGAGAAGACCAGCTACATCCTGACAAGCAGCCTGAAGGAGACGGAGCCCCACAGGTGGGTGGTCAGCCTGGCTGAACCCCCTGCCGCTGGGGGAGCTTGGCGTTATTTGAAGCCAAGAGGCTGGGGTGAGATACCCAAACCTGCTCTCGGGGTGTTCAGTGGGTCTGTCAGGTTGGGCTGGTCCTGCTGTGGGGTGGGAATGGACTTTTGGAGCTGATTGCTTGTGGTCTGCTCCCTGATGGTATCTTCCCGGTTTCTGCAGTCTGACGCTGTATGTGGAGCTGGCCTGCAACGGTCTCTTTGGGGCTGGCAAGGGCACCATGATTGCCCCTCCGGACCCTGACAGGAGGTTCACCTTGAGCAAGGCTGAGCTGGTCGTCTTCAACAGGGATGTCTATGAGCTGCTGGTGGATTTGGAAACACTACTGGACATGGCCCAGGTCTGCGCACTCATTCTCTTCCCTTCTGTCACCCTTTCCACCTCCTTCTACAACTTCTTCATTTTATCCCCTTCTTCTGCTGTTACAAGCCCTGTCTCCTCCCACCTGGAGGAACAAGTATTTGCTCCTGCTGCTTTAGCACAATTGACGTTGTCTAAAGTAGGAGGAAACCAAATGGGGAGAAGCCACAGGTGGTTGTTTCATCCACCTCCTGCTCCAAAGCAGAATCTATTAGGCCAGATCACTCTGGGATGGGTGTATTGTAACCTGGCTTTAGAAGAACATGTGCAAAGACATAAGGTTGTGTCTGTGAAGCAGGGACATGGTGTTTGCCTGGCACCACTGCCAGAGTCAGGTGCTGGAAGGAGGTAGGAGGTTCCCCCTGGGGCAGGTGTTGGTGCAGAGAGCTGCTCTGAGCCCGAGGATGTGCTGAGCTCAGAGTCAAGCTGTCCTCATTCCCAACCCCAGCTCCTCGGGGAGGAAAACCAGAGGAGCTTCCAGGCACTGTACACTGCCAACCAGATGGTCAACGTGTGTGACGTTACGGACCCATCCACCTTCCCCGCTGCCCGGGACCTGGCTGCGGCGATCTTCAGCCAGAGGAACGGCGAGAGCCAGCACACCATCCATGCCATGGGTCACTGCCACATTGACTCTGGTGAGAGCAGCACAGCGTTCCCTCTCTGCTGGCCGGGATGGCGGTGCGTGCTGCCCAAGGGGAGAGCTGGCTGCCCTTGAGCTCCGGGCACCAAGCCCTGAGGGAAGGGAAAGGGACCTCTGTGCTGCCACGCAGCTGGTCTGATGGGGCACTGAGGCAGAGGGACGTGTGTCTGGCTGGCTGTGTTGTCTGGGGCACTGATAGGGCTGCTTCTGAGGGATGGATTACAAAGCACTCCTTTCTGCCTGTCGGACTTCAGCCCTCAATTTCCAGGCCCCGGAGGGGGCTTCAGTCTCAACAGAAAGGCAGCAGGAGCTGGAGGCCCCAGACTGTGGTGCTGTCAGGCGCGTCGGTCAAAGGACAGCATTTTGCTGTAGCGTTTTCCCTGTCTGATCCTTGAAAGGCAGCACAGCCCCGTTCCCAAAGGAGCCTGCCTCACCCAGGTAGCCGGGGTGGATATTTGTGCCAAGTAATAACCGCGGTGGGACCATGACCATGTGTCTGTCCCTGCAGCCTGGCTGTGGCCATACGAGGAGACCATCCGGAAGTGTGCTCGGAGCTGGGTCACAGTCGTCCGTCTGATGGAGTGCAATCCGGAGCTCACCTTCGCCTGCTCCCAGGTGAGCCATCTCCCTCCTGAATCGGAGGGATGGGATCACGGCAACCCGCAGTGATCCTCGTAACACCCAGCTCGGGGTGGCAGGCTGCAGCTCACAAGCAGCGTTTGACTTGCAGGGCTGGGCTGGCTTTAGGGCCACTGGATGAGCGAGACCCCGGCCTGAGGGATGCAGCAGAGGCTCTGGAAGCCAACAGAGCTGCAGCCCAGCTCATCCCTTGCATGGGAGTGTTGAAGGATCTCCAAAGAGTTTCCCTGAGGGACAGGGGTTGTCTGGAGGCTCTCAGCTGGGCATGTCTGAGGGTCAGGAAGGTGGTTTGCTCTGAGCAGTGTGGGGAGGTGTTGCCAAGCTCTCCGAGGAGCTTTTCTTCAGCTTGTGGCATGCTGCTTCTCCAGCATGACTCCAAAAGAGAGGAGGGATGACTAGGAGCATCCCATGTGGTGGGAGCCGAGACTGACCTCTGTGCTTTTGCAGGCGCAGCAGTTCGAGTGGGTGCGGAGCTGGTACCCCGGGCTCTACGCCCAGATTCAGGACTACGTGGCAAAGGGGCAGTTCATTCCTGTTGGAGGCACCTGGGTGGAAATGGTGAGAAGCACGGTGAGCCTGGCTCACCACACCCTTCCTGCGCCATCCCTCTGGGACCCGTCCTGGCAGAGCCTTTGCTGTTCCTGTCTGGTTGGTGATGTTGTCAGGGCCCAGAAAACAGCAACTGTCCATGATGTCTAGCCTAGTAAAAATACCGGCCCTCTGCCGAATCACCTCTTTCCCTGAGAAAGGAGCCTTGGTCTGTACCAGCTGAGCTCTGTTCTTCCCTTTGCCTTCCTCAGTGTGTCAGAGCTCCACGTAACTGCTCTCTGAGCTGGAAGCTGGTCAGGGGGCACGTCTTCCTGTGCAGGCAGAGGGGATTGTTGCAGGTCCTTGCTCCAGCCAGAAGCCCTCAAGGCTGCTGTCCAGACCCTGCTTTGCACTGCCTTGGGTTGTGTTTCCCTTTTTGCAGTGCCGAGCTGCGTTCAGATCCTCCCTGTGATCTTCCAGGGCAGGGTGACAGCGGGTGGGAATGGCGGTGCACCCGAGACCCCTAGCTCGGCACGCAGGATGGAGGAAAGGGTGCTGACTCCCTGTGCTTTGCCCCCAGGACGGGAACCTGCCCAGCGGGGAGTCCATGGTGCGGCAGTTCCTCCAGGGCCAGCGGTTCTTCCAGGAGCAGTTTGGCCGGATCTGCTCAGAGGTACTTGCTCTTTTCCAGCACACCTTCCTTGCACACTATCTCCTTCCACCTCCTGCTGTGCTTTAGGGTTTCTCTCTGGTTTGCCTTCCAGATACCATGTTTGGGTGTCTCACGTAGGTCTGCTTTTTGAGTGAATATCCAATCCTCCATGCCTTGGTTATGTTACCTGTAGGTCCCTGGCAGGTGTCTAGAGTTGCTCCTTGTCTAGCACATCTTGGGTCCCCTCTGCAAGAAGGGCTTAGGGCCTGACTGCCAGGATACCCCAAACAAGCTCGGGCTGTGGTGTGTGGCCAGTGTGACTCGTGTGTTTCTTCTCCTCCACTGCTGTCACCTCTGCTCCTAGTTCTGGCTGCCGGACACGTTTGGGTACTCAGCCCAGCTGCCCCAGCTGATGCGTGGCTGTGGGATCAGGCGGTTCCTCACACAGAAGCTCAGCTGGAACCTGGTGAACACCTTCCCGGTGAGCTGTGCTTCCCTTCTTCCCGGGGGTGGGCGTGTGGTTGTTGGAGTCTGTCTGCAGGACTCGAACCGATTGTTCCACAGGTCTAGCCAGTCCTTCAGCTCAGCCGATGCAGGCTTTTCTTCCAAAAGCTCAAAGCTGTGGCCAGCCTATGCTGGTAGCAGTGTCCTGCCAGGCTTTAGGGGAGAGGAGGGACATAGTTAGAGATCCCAGCTTGGCTACGAATACCTGCTGCCTCCAGGTGTTTTTGTGCTCCTCACAAACCCCCAGATAGGAAGCTGTGACCTGTGTGCAGGTCTGGCAGACAGCAAACCCTGCCATTCTTCTGCAGTCCCCTGAAGATGGAGCAAGAAGGAGCACTGTTGAGGGACTCGTGTGTCCCTGATAGAAACTGTCTCCTTGCACCGATCTGTCAAGGCATCCTGCAAACCAGTGGCGAGAAAGGGAAGACCCAGTGTGAATCATTAAGGGCTCTGAGGTGCCTGTGCACTTCCCTGGGTGCTGGGCTTTGTGTTTGACAAGGCTTGCAAGGAAGCATGGGCTGCTAGTGTACAAGTTCTGTGCTGATGTGGTTGAAATGTGCCCTCCATGTACTCGTTTGTGTGGGAGATCAGTTTGGGAGCCTTGAAACATGGAGCAAGGGGTTAGTTAATCACTTGCTGGTACTGGCATGAGCAGAGATTTCTTCTCGGGAACTCCTGGGAATAACGGGCTGTGTTTCAACATTTTGGCACTGTGTGGTACAGGGAGGCTGTTTGAGACACCATGCTTTTCTTTGGCTCCCCTGCAGCATCACACCTTTTTCTGGGAAGGCATTGATGGTTCCCAAGTCCTGACCCATTTTCCCCCTGGTGACTCTTACGGGATGCATGGGCGAGTGGAGGAGGTGAGTGGGGTTGCCAAACCTGCACGTGAAATACAATGCAAGCCTCATGGGACCAGATTTGAGGCTTGTAGGAGAGGACACTGCCTGGGAAGGGAGTGGGATTGCTGGACAAAGGCTGTTAGGATGCCTGGCAGTCAATTGCCTGCCTCTTGAGATGTGTCCATGCCTGATTCCTGTGGTTTGGGGTGGGGAAGAGGGGCAAGGCCAGACTTAGCACCCCGAAGACTGACCTGGCTTTCTTGTGTGGAGCTATGTGAGATGGGGCTGGGTGCTAGGGGACTGCAGCTGTGCAAAATTCCCTCTAGATGCTGAAAACAGTGAAGAACAACAAGGACAAAGGACGTGTGAACCACAGCGCTGTCCTCTTTGGCTTTGGAGATGGAGGAGGGGGCCCCACGCAGAAGATGCTGGACAGGATGAAGAGAATGAGTGATACAGACGGCCTGCCAAGGTAGGAGGAGAGCTCCCTTCTTGTCTTCTTGTGCAGGCACAGAGCGCTTGTCACAGCCTCGAGAGGGTCCCATTGCTTCTACCAAAGCATCTGTGTCCACAAGCTGTGGATTAGACAAAGTTCTGCTGGGCCTGATTCAGGGAAAACTGATCTGGCAGCAAGGCAAGGTATCAACCAGCTGCTGCCCCTCGGCCAGCGCACCCCATACCACTCCACTGGCTCTGTCTCTCTCCTGCCTGCAGTTTGTAGTATGGGGGGATTTCTGAGCTGAAAGCTTTACTTTGCTTCCACCATGCTGTGGTGGTCTACGCCTCTGTCTTCAGCCAGCCAAGAGTCATCCCTTTGAGATCTGTGTTGGGGTTTCTGAAGCCTCAGTTCTGGGGCCCTCACCTTTTCTGGTGAGGATACGCCATTAGCCGTGTCGTGTGCTTCTCTCCTGACTCTTTGCTGTTTTACATCTCTCCCACAGAGTTCAGATCTCCAGTCCCGACCGGCTTTTTTCTGTCCTGGAGAAGGAGTCATCGCAGCTGTGCACCTGGGTGGGAGAGCTCTTCCTCGAGCTGCACAATGGCACGTACACCACCCAGGCCCAGGTGACTGTGTGCGGGATGGGGCAGCAGGCTCCCTCACCCCTGGGGACGGTGGCCATTCTCAGTTCTCTTTGCCACTGTACAGGCAGTTCCAGGGTTCAGGCAGTGCCCTTTAGGTCTTGACTGTGGGAACCACCTTGTAGCCAGGACTCCACAAGGCAAATCTACTGTTAGTCTTTAGTCAGACTTTCTTCCAGGAGCGAGAAGGAAGCCGGGACACAGCAGGGCCCTCTTGGTCAATAACTGCCATGTCCTGCACTTAAGCAGGGCCCTGATAATTGTAGAGGTGGGGTGAAGAATTGGAAGAAGAGGAGCCTGGCCTGGGGTTAAGCTGTGCCCTGTGCTGGGAGTTGGGAGGCCGAAAGCCAGGTTGATCTGTGCCAAAAAATAACACTGGTAATGGCAGTTTATGACACCCACAAGTAACCAACCTTCTTGCATGGGAGCTGGGCTTTTGCTGCTGGTGTTAGAGATCCAATCCTAGCTACAAATTTCCTAACAATCTTCCTTCTCTTCTTGATTGGCACTAGATAAAGAAGGGGAATCGGGAGTGCGAGCGAATACTCCATGATGTGGAAGTACTCAGCGCCTTGGCTCTGGCGCAGGGCAGCACGTTCCAGTATCCTGCCAGCCAGCTGCAGCGGCTCTGGAGGTGTGGGCGTACATGAGCACTGACTGCTGCATGTACTCTGCCCCTTCCATACACTGATCGGGACTCCACCTGGAAAGTGTTTCAGTGCCTTGCTTCTCCCATTGGAATCTTCAAACCCTCACTCCAAATCTGTTGGAAGCTCCAAACCTTTACTACTCTGCTGGCTGGAAACTTCATTTCCAACCTAAGCTTATCCTTGGCCAGTTTTGGCTCGTCTGAACTTGTGCAAGGTATCTGGTAGCCCCAAGGGATAAAAAAAAATTAGCTCTTACTCCCTGTGGTTGCGATTTACTAAGATGACAGCTGACAAGTCCTAACATAAAGGGATTTGAAGTGTGCTGTGCAAAAAGTCTTGTTCTCTCAATTGTTTGCTAGTGGGGACATAGGGAACAGTTATTAAGTTTGTCCATCTTGCAAACAGGGCTTGGTAAGCTAGAACAAATCTGGTGCTCTCCCGTGTTTTCTCACATAGTTTCTTTTTTTCTGTTTTAGGTTATTGCTGCTTAACCAGTTCCATGACGTATTGCCAGGCAGCTGTATCCAGCTCGTGGTTGAGGATGCCCTGCAATACTACACAGGTGAGCAGGGAGTTGGGCTAGGAGGACACTTACCTGTTTGGAGCACACTGGATCCTGCCTGATGCAGAGGTTTTGGTCTCAGACTGCCTGGCAATATGTGTTGAACCTGTGCAGCACAGCATGTGCAGGCATGTGTCAGTAACTGCGCTAACTCAGCCAGCGAATTAGCAAAACATGCTGAGTTACTGACTTCTCTGCTTGCTGTTTGCATGGCAGGATAGACCCCAGCAATGGTGGGAGCTAAAGCTGACTCCAGCCTGCCCACAGGCAGTTACAATAGCTTACTGTATTATATATAGCTCAACAATTTTCCAGTTGAACTGGCACGGCTCATTGAAATCTTGTAATAACAAAGTTAATAATTATAAACTTTAATTACTTAATAGATAATAGTAATTAACATTAACAATAATTAGTAACTGTAGCTTGGAAGTAGCCAAAATACGTGTACATTGCGCAGGAGCACCAGAAACTATCTCAGGCGTGAGGAACTGCATGGTTGGGCCCAATTCAGGCCTTTTCTTTTTTATTTATCTTTTCCCTCAGAGATCCGCAGGGCTGGCGCTCAGCTGCAGGAGGAAGCTGTGCGGTCCTTATGCGGGGAACTCCTGCAGCCCAAGTCGGGGAGCGCCGAAAGCATGCTTGTGCTGAACACTTTGCCCTGGGAACGGACCGAGGTGATCTCCAGGACTGGGCCGGCTGGAACAGAGGCTTTAGGTATGCCTAACTCAGGGGTAGCTTTTGGATCAGAATTTCTTACAAGGGCGGAGACAACCAGCAAAGAAATACTCTGTCTCCCAGCCCTGAGAGTTTACTGACTTGTCGCATTACTCCATGGGGCTGATTCAGGTTGTCCTGAACTACGGATAAAGAAGAGGAGGGTGTGAAAGGAGGTGGTAGGTGGGATGTGAGAGCAGTAGTGCAGCACAGCGTGACTTAGGGATGGGTCTGGGGAAGATGTTGAAACGGAACCTCTTTCCTTTCCAGCTCTGGTGACAGCCCCCAGCATGGGCTACACTATCGTGAGGGAGCCGTCGCTGCCCCCGCAGCCTGTGACAGTGGTGAAACAGGTAAGCACAACTCTGCTTGTCCTCAGATTGGCTAACCTGCCTCAAAGGCTGACTGGGGAGAAATCTAGGGAATCGAGCATGCAGAAAGTTGGCACGCTGGACTTGCAACTGGGGATTTCATGTCCACCCCACCCCCTGGAGGCATGGGTCTGTGAAATCTGTTCATGTCCTTTCCTCCCAGGAGGATGGCTCCGTTACCATGGAGAACGGGGTGATCACAGTCTGCCTGGACACGATGGGGCGCCTGACTTCTCTTCGTCTGGCACACTCTGAGAGGTGTGTCTCTCACCTGGTTCCCGGAACCAGGCTCCTAAAACCTTCCTTGGGCCGCCTCCTCACTGTGAGCCCTTCACCACTGCCAGTTCTTAAGTTGCTGTTTCTCTGTTCCACCTCGTTCCAGAGAGTCAGTTGCAGACGGCTGCTGTGCCAACCAGTTTGCACTCTTTGATGATGTTCCCCTGTACTGGGATGCCTGGGATGTGATGGATTATCACTTGGAAACCAGGTAGAGGAGCAGCGCATGCAGCACTCGGATTTTGACTTTGTTTTGAGGTTCTTGCCTCCCTGTCAGTCTTAGCTGTAACAAAGCCTCAACAGCTCTCCTGTTTCTGGGCATTCACGCTGGAGAAGCGAGTGCCTGCTGTGCGGGTAGCTGGATTGGGATTTGGGATCTTGGATCTACCAGGCTGGGACCAGCTCTGCCTTTATCCCTTTCTCTAGGAAGCCAGTGACAACGCTGCTGAAGCCTTTGGAAATCACCCTGGCAGGGGACCTGCGGGGAAGTGCAAGCTTCTCTCTGCGGATCGGGAAAAGCAGCACCTTAACCCAGGAGATCATCCTGGATGCCACGTGCCCGTACATCCGCTTCCTGACACAGGTTTGGCCAGCAGCTGCTATGTGTTATGGACATATGTGCTGTGCAGTCAGGGCGCTTGGAAGCTGAACCTTGCTTTGGAATTACGCTCCCCCTGGAGCCTCCTCTTGCCTGTCCTCCTCTGCATTAGGGGAAGGCAGCCCCAGGATGGGGTCTCCTGATGGGCAGAATGGAACAGAGACCCATCACTTCAGCCATGCCCAGTCTCTAGTATTGTTGTATGGTACCTGGCCCTGGTCCAGCCTGGGTGGGAGCTGGCTGCTGTGCCCTGGGGAAGGATGAGTGCAGTCTCTGCCTGTCAGACCCCCATGATGATGCCCTTCTGCTATTGCATTTAGGTTGAGTGGAAGGAATCTCACAAGTTCCTGAAGGTGGAGTTCCCTGTGCGGGTCCGGAGCACAAACGCTACCTACGAAATCCAGTTTGGGCACCTGCAGCGGCCAACGCACTGGAACACATCGTGGGACTGGGCCCGATTTGAGGTGAGAGGAGAGGTGGTCTGGTCCCAGGGTCGAGCTGCTCCTCCCATGGGGGGCTGCTTTTGCTCCCAGGCAGTAGGTTTGTGTGACAGATATGTCCCTTGGTACCTCCTGCAGGTGTGGGCTCACAAGTGGATGGATCTCTCTGAGCACGGCTTTGGGGTGGCACTGCTGAATGACAGCAAATACGGGGCATCGGCACACAGGAACGTCGTCAGCCTCTCGCTGTGAGTGGGGCTGGGGTGATGGTGGAGCAACAGCACTCGTTTTGCCTTCTGAGGCGTCTGTTTCAAGTCAAGGCAGCGCCTGGTCCTGAATGCTCATACTTAATAAGGAAATAGTCTGGTATTAGCCTAAGTGGCTGGCTGTCTTCTAAAACCTTTTGGCTGACTTAATTAAAATTGACTAAGAGAATGTAATTCCTCTGAGTTACGCTCATAGATAATTTTGTAGAGATCAGATCCACGTTTGCACCAAGTAATTTTTTCTGTTGCTGGCCAAAACACACCCCAGGAGGGGAGGCTTAAGGAGGGGAAAGGAATGGCAATGTTACATATGCGTGCGAAGCTAAGAGAAACGCTGCGTGTTTCAGTTTGAGCCACAAGTTTCACGGGACACCACCCTTGAAAGGCTGGTTTTAGTTTCTGGGACACCTTCTCCAGAGTCTGTTGCCAGAAACCAGCAGCCTGTTCGCTTCCATCTCAGGTCCCAGTCTCAAAGTAGCGGGTGGAGACAGTTGTCACAGTGCTCTGGGATGGGTGACAGAGGGTGCTGTGGAGACGCCAGTCTCACCCACCTCTTTCCTTAGGCTGAGAGCACCTAAGTCACCCGATGCCACAGCAGATATTGCGCACCACCAGTTCACCTACGCCGTGATGCCTCACCAGGGTGAGTGATGGGCAGAGCTGGACCCTTTGGGGACACACAGGGTGGAGGATGCTCCAGCGAGCCTCAGGGTGAGCACAGGATATCCCAACTCTGGCTGCACATGCATAGAGGCTGACTAGAGGTTTTCATGTTGCAGGTTCCTTCCAGGATGCTGGTGTGATCCAGCATGCTTACAACTTGAATTTCCCCCTCCACACGGTCCCAGCCAGCTCTGCCCAGTGCCCAGCCTGGAGTGCCTTTTCTGTGAGCTCACCTGCGGTTGTTCTGGAGACTGTCAAGCAGGCAAGTCCCCTGGGCCGAACTGGGGAGGTGGAGGGGACCTTTTTGAGGTCTTTTGAGCAGACTGGTTAAGCCACTGTTGTTCAGCATGGTCTGCTCTCTCCCTGGGTTGGGTGGCAGGCAGGGGGCCTGAGTGGCCCCCTGGTTTGCATGTCAGAGCGGCTCAGTTGTGAGCACTTGGGTCTGGCTGTACCCTGAGGTGTAGGATAGGGTGTTCCTGTCACCTTTGTGTGAGCTCCTGTCTACGCTGCCCCCCCTAAGGCTGAGGACAGACCTGAAGCTGTGGTGGTCCGGCTGTACGAGGCGCATGGCAGCACGGTTGTCACCTGGCTCCAGACCTCCCTCCCCGTTAAAGAGGCGATGCTGTAAGTCTGCACTGGAGGGCTGGGTGGGGGGGCGGATCAGTTGCTTTTGCTTCACCAGCTGCCTTCTTCCCCAGCTGTGACCTCCTGGAGCAGCCAGCTGCCAAGGACCGCCTGCCGCTGGAGCAGCAGGGCCTGAGGCTTTCCTTCACACCATTCCAAGTGCTCTCTGTCCTCCTTGTTTTGAGGCAGTGATGCCCTCAATCACGCTTGCCGGTGCCACAGCAGCCTGGACCAACACTGGGAGCTTGAATCACAGCCCAAGGCGTGTGCAGGTAACCTGCTGGAAGTGCACCTTCTCCTCTTGGAACTGAGCCTGGCCACCAGTGCCCTCTCGCTGGGCTGGGAGGAACAAGGACCAGGTATTCTCACTGACCACAGTCCAGCGAGCATCTGTCCCAAGAGCTGTGCAAGGAGGCAGCGGTTCCAGGGAAAAGCAGTTTCCCCCTTGCCCCCACCCAGTCATCAGAGAGCAGTGCTCAGGAGAAGAGCTGAGAACAACCCTGTCCTTCAGGAAAGGAGGAGGAAAGCTGTAAAGACACTACAGGCGTTCTTCTTCTGCCTTGTGCACTGCCCTGACAAAATGGGGGCACAAATAAGAGAATTACATGAAAACACACTCCAGCCTCTTTTACCTTATTTCCAGATGCCTGCACCAATCTGCTTCCTCCCAGGGGCTCTTGTTATAGCTGCTGCTGCTCTCTTAGTGTCCTCAGCAGGATCCCACTCCTGGGACTGGGGAGGCAGCGCTTATCTTTGTTTTTTGGGTTGGTGGGAGAGTGGGGAGAAAGCTTGCTTCAGCCCAGCTCGGGAAGAGGCTGGGCACAGTGGGGTTAGCCTTAACACAAAAAGGCAGGCACAGTGATTTCTACACAAAATACTTTTATTAGTCAGCTAAAAACAGCCTTCCCAGTGATCCAGGCAGCAGTCAGAAAAAGAAGAGGAAATACACTTTTTAGGCAGAGGGAAGGGTCGCAATTTGTGGTCCTTCTGAAGAACTGATCTCCAAACCACCCAAGGCAGACAAGTGAGGTTTTAGAAAACACGTTTAAAAACAGAAAGGGGAGGCACGCACTGCCTGCCCCCATCCCTGAGGCTGTGAGAGCAGTAGTGCTGCACGGGGTCGATGACACGCAGGCGTGCCTGAAAGCATCACCAGGCAGCCCAGGCCAGCGTGTCCCCGTGGCAGAGGCAGTGCCACACGCATTTCCGTAGGCTGGAGCATGGGAGGAGGGCTGGGAGGAAGGCAGCATGTGGCACTCACACTGCAGGGGCTGTGCCTGGAAGATAGGGAGGGAAATGAGAAGGCAGTGGTAAGGGGGTGCCTGATTCTGCCCTGCAGAGCCCTGCTGGCTCCACTCCTGCCCTCTGCCACCCCCTCAGTCACCAGAACACAGGGGAGCGCTCCCAGAGCCCCTGCGTACACGCTTGTGTTAGTCCAAAAGTCACGGGGACCGCCAGCCTCACCTGTGCCCCTGCGTGCAGATGTCCGGCTTCTTTTTGCTTTGACTGGAGCCTTGGGCTCAGACGAGGCTGGAGTGGCAGCTGCTTTCCTCCTCACACGAGCACGGCCCTTCCTCGGCCTGTCAGTTACTGCCTTCTCCTCCTCCTCCTCCTTCTCCTCCTCCTTCACGGCCAGCTTCGGGGGGTTCTCTGCACCCCTGGAGCGCCGTTTCGAGGCGCGTGTGGTGACCTGGGTGGACAGAGCCAGGGCTTAGCAGCAGAAGTGTGCATGTGCAAGAAGACCGTGAGGATTCATGCGTCGCTTGGACCACTGGCTGACTAGAAACTGCAGGGACGAGCCCCATGGTGACTGTGGGAGCTGCCTGAGAGGACAGGGGCACCAGGACAGCCTCTAGACCCAGGAGGAGCTGCACCAACCACAAAGCTTCATACCTTGGCAGTCGGAGCTTCAGGATCTGCCTTCAGGTGAGCGCGCTTCTTGCGGGACGCCCGACCTGTGTGAGAGGACGTGCCCGGGTTAGGTGGGGTGAGGAGAGGGGACAGAGCGACTGCGCAGGGACGCCATCCCGGGTGATGGGTGAGCTGAGCTGGCTGAGGTTGGGAATCAGCACTCAGGCGTAGGAAGAACTCAAGGGGGTTCCTCTCCCCTCCCACTAGATGCATTCCTCTCCTAAAATACCACGAGCCACTGGGCTCTGTTCACTCTCAGCCCCAGAGAGCGCGTACCCTCCTGCTCCGAGCCTGGCAGGTGAGGAAGGGACGTAGCTGCAGGCCTGGAAAAGCACCCTGCAGGTGCAAAGGCCATGCCCAGGCAGGCTGGCGTGCTGGCAGAAAGCCACGGGCGCAGCAGGCTCCATCCTCCAGTGCCAGCCGGCTGCCACAGGCCTGTCAGTGCCCCAGGGAACCGCAGCAGTTGCCTCCGCAGTAAGGCTGTGCTCCTCTGGCTGTGAGCGGCTTCATTCCTCCCCTTGCCTCCTTTCCCGTGCTCCAGCCATCCCGGAGCAGGAGCAGGTCCCGTGGGGAGAAGAGAGGACACTCACCTTTGGGAGCCATGGGGCCAGGCTCTCCCTGCAAGGAAGGTGACAGAGAAGTGACGGGGTACCATCATTCCCCAGGTATCACCAGCAAGCACCCCAAGAGAGCATCACTGTAGCAGCTCCCAGCAGGAGCACTGCGACCCTTCTCCACCCCACAGCCAGAACAGGGATAGGCAAACAGCCGCATTTCCCCCCAAACCCAGAGTAAACAGGCTTGCTCTGTCTCGGGGATTCTCCCTGCTCCTTCTGCAAGGTCCCATCACGGCACCTCACCTGGGGATGGGGCACAGGAAGGAGGAAGAGGGCTACCAGACCACTTGGTAACACCCAGCCCCTCTGCTCCAGCCTGCCCGCCATCCCTTGGCAGTTGGCCACTGCATGGAGGGTCCCTGTCACCTCCACCTACATGTCTGGTGGTTACAGCAGACTGTTGGAAAGGGAGACTTCCAGTGATGCACAGCAAAATGCTTGCTGGTCTTGGGAAGCAGTTCATGAGAAGCAGAAAATGAGCTGGTATCCCCTTGGAGGAGTGGTAAAGGCACCCAGCCCCAGGCAGAGACCCCAGACTCCTACCTGGAACCATATGGTCCTGCCATTGTGGTCACGCAGGGAGCTCATGCCGGGCACTAAGTAACACTGCAGCCAGTCCTTGAAGGCAGTGTAGTTATCTGAGTGATCTGGGTCAAAGAGTTTTTTCTCTGGAAAGGAATAGAGGAAAAGGACAGAAACGGATGGAGAGGAAGCTCTCTCCTGCCAGAGTCCAGGCCAGGAGATGCCAGCTGTCCCTGTCCCCCAGCTCCCTGCCCCACGGCCTCACCCGACGAGATGACCTCCATGGGCACCGTGTGGCACAGCTCCAGGAGATCCGGGTTATCCCGCTTCAGCTTCAGCTTCTTACTCAGTGTCAGGGAAGAATTCTGCAGGGGTGGAGAAGCGAAGTCACCTGCCAGTCACCTCAGCTCACGGTGGGTCTCTTTGCCCCCAGACCAGCCAAATACCCCATCTCCCCTCGCCCTCCTGAGGAGGAGCTGCCAAACTCTCCACCAACTGCCGTGCCAGGGCACATGCCAGCCCCCAGGCTCCATTGTAGGCTGCAAACTCTGTGCTAGCGCATTCCCCACGGCTACCAGGACATAAAAGAGGGGCGACACACAGGAGCACCAGCAGTTTGCAAAAACAATCCTCAGGACATGTGTTTTTTTGTTGTTGTTTGTTTTTTCAGGCTTTCTTAAAACAGCCACCTCCTCTCCCAAAAAGCCACGAGATTGGAGTAGCTGGGCAGCAAGTCAGCCGTGGGCTCTACTGCAGCCTTCCCCAGAGGTTTTAAGCTTGCACGGTATTTGTTTCCCTCGCCCCTTCCTCTTCACCCTCTCTTAACCAAACACACCCAGAGGCTTCCTGAAGGCACGGGCGCAGCTGAGCACGAATGCAGCATGCAGGCACGTGCCCAGGGAGCTGTCACAGCTCGGTTGCCCGGCCACGTGCGAACAAGCGCAGCACGCGTGATGTTACGGAACGGCTGTGCCCATTTACCGCTCCACTGGAGGGGCAGGCGTGCTCGGACACGGGTGTTTATGGCAAAGAACAACAACAAGCTTGATGAGACAGATCCCACGCAGCAAGCGTTATAGTTGTGAAGGGAAAATGCCTGCTCTCAGGCTGGGAAACCTAACTGTGGCTGCTGGATAGTGGCAGCAAAAAGGGTTCAATCACCTGTCCATGCTGTCCCCAAAAAGTAAACACCTCCTGACAGTGGTGCGAGCAGAGGCGATGGGTTGTGCAAACTCTGCAAGGGCCTTGTGACAATGTTCTGCCCCATCAGAGCGAGCAGCCAAACACGAACTGAAACTGCCCTGAACCCTGGGCAAGGAACAGGTCCGAAATAGTGGACCTGAACCAGAGCTTCGTGCCCAGCTCAGCACAAAGCAGGGCCAGAGCTTCGCACCCAGCTGAGCCAGGGTCCAGAAGCAACCTGAACCCCTGCTGAGCCACCGCTGCTGAGCCCAAACCCAGCTCAATGATATTTCTCAGCTCAGTCTAGCTCCCTGTACGGATGGCAAGAGGCTTCCAGGACCCAGCAGGGCAGACTGGAGCGATGCTGAGCCTGTGAAAGCACCACATATTCCCCACCTTCTTCCTCCTTGCCTGCTCCTGATCCTTCAGGGCTTCCAGCACCGTCCGAGCCTTTTCAAAGGGAGGGATCTTCAACCTGAGAGAGTCCATCTGTTACACACAAGCCTGAACTCTCATTCCTGACACAGCTTAGCGTGGTAGGCAAAGGCACTCAGATTTGGCCTTGGAAGAGGCTGGACCCAGTGTGGTTTCAGCACAGTGAGAAGCTGGTGCCCGCATCACCCAACACAGCTGGCTGCAGGAGATGCGGGGACAGCGGGGACAGCAGCAGGCAGAGCTGGGGCTCCAGGGACACAGCAGCTCAGCGGGTGCTGGATGCACCTTACCTGTACAGGATCTCAGCGCGGAGGTAATTGCCGATCCCATTGAAATACTTCTGGTTTAAGAGGGCCTCACAGATGGGCTTGTCAAAAGCCTTATCATCCAAGTTCTTCAGCACGTTCTCCCTGCAACAGAGCATGGGTGAAGACAGAAGTTGCAAGAAGGGCTGTCTGCCACTGCGGCATCACCCTTGACCCATGAAAGTACCGAGCACAGCAGCAGCACACTGAAGCAAGATGAAAGGGTGCAGCTTGCAAGGGAGATTTGAGGGGTAAGCAAGAGAGCCGGGCCAGCAGCTGGGATGCACCCACAGCCCCCTGTTGCTCAGCCA
>VXAA01006723.1:7925-31619 GCA_013399115.1 Anseranas semipalmata | reverse complement strand
TTTTTTTGGGGGGGGGGGTTGAGCTTCTCGCACCGCCTGCTTCTCATTAACTTAACTCATTAATTATTTCCCGCTGCTCGCTTCCCCTGCGAAGCCCTGGCCCCAGCGGCTTTCCCCGGGGGTCCGGATCCCGCGGTCCGGCCCGAGCCCCGGGGGCCCCCAGGAGCCCGGGGGCAGCGGGCGTCCGCCCGGGCATGAGGGCTCCTCGACGCCGTGGCCGCACCGGGCCTCCTGCCTGCCCGATACCGGCCCCGGGGGCAGAGGCAGGAGCCCGGCGGCGTCCCCCGTGCTCAGGCCGAGGAGCAAAGGTAGGACGGCACCGGAGCCGCGTGCGTTCGGCGTCGGAGCTGCCTCCCAGAGCTGCCCGGAGGGGAAGACGCGCGGCTCCGACGGCACCCGGTGTCTGTTCCCCTTCTCCTCCCCGTGTGCCGAGCCCCGGGCACCTCCGGGGACACATCCGGGGTCACCGGAGCTCGGATCCGCGTCACTCGTCCCCCGCCACACAGCGTTGCTCCGGGGACTCGGGGCTCCGGCGCTCCTTTCCTTCATCGCGATGCTCCGGTAGTCCCGGGGCGGCTCGTTCGCGTGTCGGGCCAGCGGCTCGCCGTAACTCGCGGCCACAACCGGCACCCAAGGTCTGGGCAGCTCCGGCCGCCGCGGGGCACGAAGGCTCCTCGCAGGGCGGCGGTGACGACCTCGCCCCGCGTCGGTTAGGTTGGGAGAGGTGAAGGAAGTTTTTTCCGCTTGAAAGCTGGGCAGTGAACGGTGGCACCTTCTCGTGTCTGCCCGTATCGCTTCCTTCCTTCTTCTCCAAAGCTCGTGATTTTGTCAGGTCCTGTGATTACAAAGTAAATTCTAATTAAAGGCCGTGTTTGTGCTCTTAAACGTGAAACGATTCTCGGCAAATCGCCGAGACCCTTCCCGCTCAGATGCGACCTGGAAGCGGTCGTTGCTTCTGCCCAACGCTCGCGTTGCTGCGTGAAGCATCCGAAACCCTCCCGGCGAGTGCCGGTACCGGGTCATTTGGCGGATGGGCACCGGTAAACGCACCGGGGGTGCCACAGCGTCCTCGGGGCGCATACGGGAACGTGTTGTCACCTGAACGCGTGGTTCTGCCCCCTTGTGCCGCTGAAGGATGCGCAGTCGGCCTGCGGGAGGTGCGTGTTTGAGGAGAGCTGATGCTCAGCCGTGCTCTGCGTAATGCATTTGGCGAAAGAATAATAAATGTGTGGATTTAGACGGAATATAGACAGCTAATTATCTCTGAAGTTAAAAGCTCAGTTCATTCCTGCACAAAATAACCAACCTCGGGAAATGCTGGAAAAAAAAAACCACACCCGAGCCCCGAGAGTGATATTAAGAAACTATTTTTTTTAAATCCTAAAGCGGTTCTTCGCATTGTCTGGCTTCACAATCCTTCATCCAGCACAGCTTCTAGAGCCCGACGGCCTCGATTTTGGGGGGAAAAAGCTGCGGAAGCGGCCGCAGCAGGCACCCGCTGCCTTTTCCACGTTTTATTCCACGATGGAAATTTTTCTCCCGGATTTCTAGCGCGAACATCGCAGTGTTCGGGGTGCCCTGAGAACCGGGCTGGGAATTCCCTGCTGGGAATCAACCGAGCGGGGCCCCGGCACCGGAGGCGACTGCCCTCGTCCTCCGGGTCTCGTAAAACAGATTCCTGTCGGATTTCTGTTTGAGAATGGTTTTGTGTTACGAGCAGAGCGACTGGCGCTGCTGGCGTGCTGTTGCGTGTACTCGCTTCATCAACAAGACTAAAATAGCTTGGCGAGGGACTACTAAACTCAGGAGCCAATTAGCCCGGTGCTAATTAGCCGGAGCCGGGCACGAGGTGCGCGGTGGCAGAGCCCTGGCGAGGAGCAGGTTTCTGCCTCGGAACTCCCCGTTTCTCAATCAACAGGTGAACACCCAAACCACGGGCACGTCTCTCGCTCTTAATCTTATTTTCCTTGCAGCGGGGAGCTGCCGAGTTCCGAAAGCTCACCGAAATAATCCGTGCAGACAGGGCAGGAATGGCACAGAAAGCTCACGCCGGGAGGGGGGGGGGATCTTGAAGCCGTTTCTCCGTTAGCGTGCTGTCCGTGACACTCCGAATGGATTTTCCTTATCACTACGTTGGGCGGAACACGCGGCTGTGCGTGGAAATCAAGCGCGCGGCTCTGGGAAGGGCTCGGTCGCTCCGTCCGTAACGGAGGCGTTATCCCGCTCGATATTTCGCTGTGATCCTGCAGGCTTCTCCTGCCGGCTCCGTGCTGATCCCTTCTGGTCCCGCGGACGTGCCCGGCGCTGCCCTCGTCCGAAGGCTCGCTGTCGGCGGGAGGTTGCTCGGACTCGCGCTGACCTCTGCGGGCGAAGCCTCGGTGTTAATTGCGTCACCGAGGAGTGCAGATGTGCTGCTGGATGCTCGCCAGATGTGTCGGGGGTTATCCCTTTTTCCCCCCGTCCGTTACTTGGCCGCTTCGGTGCACGCCAGGCTTAGCGCTGAGCTTGCCAAGGAGCGGTTCGGAAGCTGCTGGATGCTGTTTGTTTTTCCCCCCAAGACTTAATTACTGCTCATTTTTCTCTTTTGAAGTGGGTAGAAGTGAATTTCCTGGGCGATAAGGTGCGGCAATTGCAGGCGCTTGGAGATCTCCCGATAACTTCTCTGGCAGCTTTCTCTGCAGCTGGTTTCTAGACCTGGGACGAGTGAGGCGTTCCCGCTTGTTTGCTTTTCGGGGACGCGCGCACGGTCTGCAAGCATCCGCTCCTTTCACGAGTTAAGTTGGAGCAAGTTCCCGGCGCGGCAATACGGGTTTCGGTCCCTGAATTCCCGTGCTCCTCCTGGGTCAAAACACGCGTTCCTTTTTTCTTTTTTTCTTTTTTTTTAAATAAAGTGAAATTAGAAAGAAATCCGTGAAGTGCGCTTGTGGTTCACAGTGCAGGTTCGTTTCCTTTGGGCGTTTGGGAGAATTCGGCGAGGCAGGAGCTGTGCTGGGGCTCCGCGGGTAAAGCGTTCTCGTGCAGCCCTTTGTGCACCGACAGCGAGCAGCCGCTCTCGTGCTTACCTTGCCGGGGTCGCCGGGTGGGAATAACTTCAGAGCTGCTGTGTAGCTAAGAAAGGGAAACCCCGAGCACAGGAAAACCCGATTTTTCAATGAAAACAGGCTCGTCGGATCCCCGTCGGTGAGCCGTGGGGCAGTGTGTGAGCGTTGCTGCGTTCCTCGGACTTGTAAACCGTGTCCCGGGAACGTCCCTAAAAATAATCCTGGCCAGGCTGGGTGGGGTTTGAGCTTCTAATTATTTCTCGAGCAGATTAAACGCGCGTTGCTCAGTGCTGTCATCACGTTTTCGAGAGCGTGTGGGTTCCACCAGAACTGTGCGAGGTCTCCTGATCACTGAATATTTTGCTTTCAGTGACATGCACGGTGCTTGTTGTGCCTTTCCCCCCTCGCTATGAGTCCGGCTTCGAGGCTTTGCGACGAGGGCCGCATCCTTCCCGGGGGCTGGGCTGCTTTGCTGCGCCAGGGAGGTCCCTATTGTTTCCTTACACCGGTGTCCTTTGTTTAACCTGTCGGCGCTCTTGACATGCGCTCGTGTGGCTGCTTCCACCGGGCCAGGAACGGGGAGCACGAGGAAAACCCGTGCGTGGAACGCCTCGCCGGAGCCGCCCCCGTCCAAATAAGCCTTCAAAAGCGCCTCCGCTTCCGGGTGCTGGCAGCGAAGGGAATTTTGCCTTCCCCGGTCGCGTTAACGCGCGGGAGATCGGGGACCGCGCTCCTCGTCCGCTCCGCCTGGTGGCCCCTGCGTTAGCGAGCGCTGGGACTCGTGCCATGGAACCAGCGGTTTTGGGGCCGGGTGTGAGGCTCGCCGGGGCCGTAGGGGTGCCGCAGGAGCTCTGAATGAAGCCCCTGGAAGCTGTACCGAGCCTGTAGGGATCTTGCTGCTTTATATTCCAATCTTGCTCCTTTATATTTGATATTGCTTTGTGTATTTTAAACAAAATACAGACTTTTCCTCTTAAAAAACATCAGCGAGGTGATTTTGACAAGCTGAGAGACTTGGGGTCTGCCTTTGGCAGCGATTTCTTACTTCTTCTGTCGTTTGTTTTCTCCTTTCCCGCTCAGAACCCGCCAGGACAGCCGCTGCAGCCAGGCGTCGCGACGCGGAGCCGCTTCCAGAGGAGCCGTAGCGCGCTGCCGGGCTGTCAGCACGATTCTGACAACTGCAGACCCTGCTTGCCCTCGCAGCTGGGATTTCGCCGTCCCAAACCAGCTATCTGCCGCTTCCCGCGTTGAAACAAGTGAATCGCAACTGCCAGCTGCCTTACTCGAGGGCGAGGACTTTTGGTTTCCATTCCCCCCCTCGGTATTGCTGGACGTAGAGCAAACGCGCCGAGATGTCTAAAAAGCAAAATCCAAAAGGTAAGATGCGCGTGAATGCGACACAATCAAATGCCAATAAACAGCACAATCGATGCCAAAGTTATCAATTAGGGAAGGGGTTAATTGCTTTTGCTATGCTCCTTTCCAGGCTGCCAACGTCACTTGACAGCTTATTGTCACCATCTCGGTGACACGGTACAACCCGGTGGGCGCTGTGACATTTCTAGCAGCGTTTCAGTCGTCCAGCTGGACACTTCTGGTGCCGTGTGACATTAACACTGCCTCACTCCCACCGGCAGAAAGCAGGACAAAAATCATTTCCCTGGTTGAAGAGTCGCAGAACCAAACTTAGGATTTTTTTTTTTTTTCCCTCCCCCCTGGGGTCCCCAGCGGTGCTGGCACAAGATCCCCTCTCCGGCCACGGCCGGTGTGCGTCGGAGCGGTGTCGGGGCTGCGCTTTCCTTTCTCTGCCATCGTGCGTTGAGTGCCGAAGCCGCCCTCGCGCCGAGCAGCTCATTTCAGCGAGGGATCTCATTTGCCGCACGGGAAGCGTTAATTCCAAAGTGTGTGGCGAGGGGGGGAAGGGAGGGGTTGAGGGTTACGGTTTTCTTTTTATTTGAGCTGACTGCTAATTAATAATTTAAGGCGAACGGGTTTGACAATTCGTGTCCTCTGCCTCACGAGAAGAGCTTTTGTTCTCTGTGGATTTTTTTTCCGAGCAGCTTTGGCATAGGGATGGTGTCTACCTGAGGAGCCCCGCTGTCCTTTGACAGCTAGATCCATCCACGATTCGAAGCAATTAGCAGCAGTTATGGAAATTACTGTATAGGGTAATTCTTGAAGGATTTTTAAAATGCTGTATCTGTGTCTGTGCCTTTGGAAGCTTCAGCACAAGTCATTAAGAAATTGCCTTTTCTCCGCTGCTGGACCTGGAGCCCGGCAATTGCAGTTGCTGAGTCCTCGGGGAGAGCAAGCGCGCTTGGGGCCGCGGGAGGGGATCGCTGGGGCTGGGCAGGGCCGCGGGAGCGGGGTCCGAAGGGCACAGGGAGCTCTGCTGGGCCCTGCCCGAGCTTTCTGGAGCCGCTTCGCTGCTCCGCAGCGCCAGGGCGGTCACCTGTAAGGGAGCGGGCTCGGCCAGGTGAGCGGCGCCTTCTTGGTTTCTCTTTCCCTGAAAGCAAAGTGAAACCTCTTTGGGGCATAGCAAAGGGCCGGAGAGAAGTGTTGGGAGATGCAGAGCGAGAGGGACCTGCTTTAAATAACGCAGCAGTTTTGAAACCGAATCAGGAGCCCACCTGCTGCCGCTGCTTAGAAGTGCCACGGACCGACGTGAACACAGAGGTATTCAGAAGGGGATTTTTAAGTTTTTCGAAAGCGTACGTGCAAAGTTGGAGCCCAGAATCGTGTTGTGCTCCTGAATATTAGGGCTTATAAATACATTTTTACTCAAAAGACAAATGCCGAGGAGAAAACAGTTCAATCTGCAGACCAGTCGCGTGGTCACCCCCTTTCAAGATCTGTGCGCACCTGCGTGCAGCCACATCCCCGGCTGGCTCCGCTCAGCTTCCATGCCTTTGGTAAGGGATAATTTAGAAATCCAGAGGAAAGGTTGCCTCGGGGATGCCAGACCGCTAGGTAAATATTTTGCAGAGCCTGCAAGGTTTGTTGGCTTGCTGCCGCCCGCGCGATCCTGGACTCCCAGTGCTGCTGCTCCCCCCAGTACCAAGCGTGTGCGCTCCCCCTCGTCCCCTGTCCGCCTCGGTTAATTGGGTTGAGTGAAAGCAGCACCAGGCTCAGGAGTGGCTGCTGACCCCGGGGTACAAAGCAATCCCATAAATCTCGTTTCCGGACACCAGCCTGCAGTTTTAGGCGTGCCAGGTGCCTGAATAAAATGGCACTCGGGTTCCTGCTCATCCGGATACATCAAGGAGCCGTTTTGATGGATGAAAAATTGCCCTGCGTGAATTTGGAAAAGGGGAAAGGTCCTCGGTATCGATTGCTGGCAAGGGAGGGTTGGAGCCGAGCAGCAGGGAGCCTGCACGGCAGAGCAGGAGGCTTGGTTTTAATCTCGTCTTTTGTCTATCAGCGCGGCGGCCGGGTGGGAGATGCCGTTTTGCAGACCCAGGCTCTGCTGGCTGCGAGCCGTTTGTCCAGCCCGGGTCTGGATAACTTCGGGTAGAACCCGTGGGGCGGGAGATTGCCGAGCTCCTCCGCAGCTCAGCGCTTGCTGTGAGTTATATGGGAAACGCGCGGAGCGTGCGTTTCTTAACCCGATAAATCAGATCCCGGCGTGCGGGTGATGCCGGCAGCAGCTCCGGCTGCATCCCGTGACTGCGGTGCTTGGGAGGTGCCCAGCTTCGGTTCTGTTTTTCATCCTCTGTTTCCCTGCTCCGTCCTGCTTTGCTGCCTGGGCTCCCTGAAAACTTCTGCTGGGCTCGGATCTCCGGCTTGAATCCGCTCGCCTCGGAGCGAGCCCTTGGAATTGCAGGTCCATCTGTTGCCCGCATAGCCGTGTTCTGGCCGAAGCACAGCGTGTTTTTTCTTAATTAAAACCTGGTGCGATCTGATCGCTTCCCTGTATCAGGTTTGGACTTAAAAGACTGTGTGGCGTGCTTGGGCTCTGCAAATCTATTTAACAAAATAAGCGAGAAAACGGTTTTCTTGTCCAGGCAAAACCCCGACGTGCAGCTGCGACACCTCGGGCCGCCTTTGCAGGACAGCGATGGCACGGCGCTCTCTTTGGGGCATTAAAATAGTTTCCACGACAGCAGATTGAGGCGCCAAGCCCTGATTTTGGAACGAGCCCAGGCAGCAAGCGGGGACGGAGGTTGAGCAAGTGTAGTTGGTCAACCCAGCGGAGCCCCTTGGGTAGCTCAATGCCTTTTGGTGGAGGGGGGCTTGGAGCCGCACGTGGTGCTGATGTTCGTCCTCTTGGATCACAGGGAAGGTTGAGGTTGCTGTAAAGTCCTGCAGGAGACCTTGCTTTTTTGTTTTGTATCCCTGCAAACCACGGTGTTAATTCCTACTCGGCAGATGCTGCTACGCGCTTATTTTTACTAAAACATTTCGTTGTTTCTGGGTATTTTTTGTCTGATGCCAATGAAATGTATCGGCAGCAGCGCAGAATGGTAGAATGATCCCCAGCAGACCCGGGGATGTCGATTGCGCCCCGCTTTGGTTCTTCTTTCCCTCAAATCCACAGGGAGAGAGCTTAGCATCGGTACCTCTGCTGCCCGTTAGCAAGAGCTGTTCCTTTGTGAGCGAGAAGCGGGACGCGTCGGCGTCGTTTGTAGGGGAAAGCAGGGCACGGCAGGGACGCAGAATACAATCTGCGGCGCTCCGTTCGCTGGAAGCGCGATGGAAGAGCCTGGGAGCAGCGAAACCACCACCAGCATCCCACGGATGCGATTGTTTTCCGTCGCCCTTCTTTGGGAAATCCTGAGCGGTATTTTCGGGTGCTTCCGTGCACGGTGACGCCCACGAGCGCAGGCTGATAGAGCACAGGCGTTCTGCCTCGCCCCGACCCAGGAGGATGCGTTCGGTCCTGTCCCGTCACCTCTGTGGCGCTGGGCGCAGCCGTCTCGTGGCTCCCGCTGCCCGAAGCGGCTGCGTTTCTGAGGTTGTCGTTTTAATTCTCGCCCGTGGTCCGTACGGAAAGGGCTAATTAGTGGAGTCACAGCTGGAGTGGACCCAATTGAGCAGGCAGCGTGACATTCGGCAGGGCGGATTCTTCCCGGAATCCTTGGTGTCTCAATTTAAGAGAAACACTTAGTCCGATAAATAGCAATAAAATACAAACGTAAATGATCTGGGATGGATGATTTCTTGCCGCCTCATTCTTCTAGAGGATGCAGTTACGGACGCAGAAGCAATTAAGGCCGTTAGCGCTGCCTCTGGAGTTCATCGCATCGAATCACCGGGGCAGCACCGCAGGGCGTACGCTTTAATGCTCACCCTGAGCATCCGAGTGACTCGGCACGTCGGGCACGGCCAGAGCCCTGGCGGTGCGAAGGGGCTTCCCTTCCCAGCGAGGGTGTTAATTCCCCGAATCCTGAAGCCAGCGGCGGCAGCCAGCCTCCTGCCCACGAGGACATGAGCGTTTTAAATTCCGTCCATTCTTGCACATACCCGCTAGCACGAGGGACCTGAGCGCCAGCAGCCCTTTTAACGATGCCTGGGAGTGCTCCTGGGCCATATCAAATGTACGCAGCGTAGTCTCCGTTGCATAATTTTTGCATGATAAACGTTTTAGCACCAGGAGGACTCGGGCCGTGGCGAAGCGCTGGGAAGCCGGAGGGGCAGCTCGGAGCGCGGCGCTGACAGGTCCGGTCCCTCGTAAGACTGAGCGCGAATAGAGATGTGGGGAGGGACGGGATTGAGCGGCTGAAAATGTGCTGCACGGGGGAGCTGAGCTTCATCTTTCCTGGCACCTGGGTCCTCGGTGGCTGCTCTGCAAGGAGGATTTTGAAAAAGGATCGCCAGTTCTCACTCAGTGATGGGAGTCTGAAAGCCATTTACAAGATTAAGGGCTGCAAAGTTGGTAACTCAGACTTCTGCGAGCTTCAGAAACTTGAGAAAATCTCGCTCATGGGGCTGAAACGGGTAAGGAAGGAGTGGGAAAGAATTTAACCGTTCATCTGTAGCCTTAATAAGAGCCTGACCTTTCCATCATGTTCACAATTCTGTCACTGTGTTTGGAGGCATCTCGGTTTAAATGCTACATCAATGTCTGGGAACCGCGGAAGTCAATGGTGTGTCTCAACACGGCGTGCGGGTTATTTAGAGGAGGTGAGGGAAGGGACGTGAATCAGCAGCTGGGAATATCAGCTGAGCTAAAGCAGAGAGGGCAGTGACCGGGCGAGCCACCCCGTCCTGCCGCTGTCCCTGGAGCCACCGAGCGGTGGCACCGGTAGGAACCCAGCTGGGGGGCCCTGCAGGAGAACCCCCATTCTTGTGCCCCTGTCGGTCCGTGGCAAGTCCCTGGAAAGGGGCTGGGGGCTTGGGGTAGGAGGTGAGGGTGCTGGGGTGCCTGTCTACATGCTGCTTCGTCCCTTTTCTTTTGCAACCCTGAAGTTGAGGCTGCTCGGACCTTCGGCAGCAAAATGAAGCACGAGTTTGTGATTCCGGCCACTCGCGGCGGAGCGGGAGGGCCTGCAGATTTCTGTGACCTTTGCTCGCGGGCAGGGAGCGGGGCTGTTGGTGATGGCTGTCTCCGTTACGGGTCTCTTTTGGAAAATAAGCATTACCTCGGAGATCGGAGCTGGCGGGGAACACAAGCTGCTGAATCCTCAAAGCCATTTATCAGGCTGCTTGCCATTTGTATCTCCAGGCGGAGGAAATTGTTAACCGCGCCGCTCAAAGGCTCTGGCGCTGAGGGTATCATTAACTCTTTATTACTGGGCTCAGTAAAAGATTAAATATGGGAACGTAAGGGTGGAACGGGTCTGCTTCAGCGACAGCCTGTTGCTCGCCAGCCCTGCTGCCTTCGTTGGCTTGCGGTTTTGATCCGTGGTTGGTTTAAACCAACCCAGAGCCGAGTGAATCAGTTCCATTGGCTTCTCGAGTTCAGCGGGGCATTGGCAAACCGGGTTCAACCGGGATTACTCGGTAGTAGCCCAGCTGGCTGAATGGAATCTAGTCCTTAAACAAGGCTGGGCTGTCGTACGCTTTCCTCTCAACAGTTGATCACCCTCCTCTAACAGAATTAGCAAGCGCTGTATGCTGTAGGATTTCGGTTTTCTCCTTGGCGAGGCAGCCCGTCGGAGCTGACCCCTTGCTTCGTCTCCCTCTGAATGTGTCTCGGTGTTCAGAAGAGCCTCCCTCTCCTTTGTCTTTGCAGATCCGTCCGGCTTTATTTTTGATGTGCAGTCCAATACTGTGATGGCCCAGGGAGGAACCTTTGAAAACATGAAGGAGAAGGTAAATGTGTCTTCCGAGACTTTAACTCGCCATGTGCTGTGGAAGAGCTCATGAACGCTCTATCTTTATCTGCTCTCGGAGGTGAAATATGTTTCTGTCTGGGAGCTAACTGCAGTTCTGTCAAAAGCAAAATTTTATTCAGGCTAAATCGTCCTGGCGCATTAAAGTTTTATAAGGAAGTCATCGGTTAAGGTTTTCAGCGCGCTCGCAGAAGGGTCGCTGTGGGCGCGATGTGGGATGAAGCCAATGGTTGACATGCCACCTCTTCCCTTCCCTGCAGATCAGCGCGGTGCGTGCCATAGTCCCGAACAGGAGCAACAATGAGATCGTCCTTGTGCTGCAGCATTTTGACAACTGCGTGGACAAAACGGTGCAAGCCTTCATGGAAGGTAACCGCGGGGGGGTCCTTGGCTGGCTTCGTGGCTCGTACCTGCCGTGCTTCCAGACCTGCTTCGGAAGCGGTGGTGCTTGTGCAGCAGGGGCTGCGTGCGATGAGCACCCCATGCGGCAGGGAGCTCGCGTAGCTCCGAGTAGGGGCTCCCCACAAAGACAGCTAGCAGATGGTTCCCTTCCCAACTTTCTGTTGGTGTCTGTCTGACAAGGGGTCAAGGCAGAGATAAGTACTTGAGAGCACTTTAGGTAATGGGTGTTAGCTGCTCGATTACAGAAACTCTTGCTCGCGTGTACAAAACTGGGAACGTCTTCAGCTTCGATAGTCGCTGCTTGTGCTCTGAAACCTGGCTGGCATGCGGCGTTAGGGGGGTTTCTGCCCTTGGGAAACAGGCGCTTGCTGGTGACGCTGCCTGTCGCTTCGCTGCTCTTGGTGCCATGCTGAGCACCGCTGCCAGCCCTGCTTTGCCCCTGGCCCACGGGACGCGTGGCGGCTGTTCTCGGGCATCCTGAGCAGCGTCCCTGGGCAGAGGAAGCCAGCAGGTGTCTGACCTGAGCGCAGCCTCTGAACGTGCTCCAGCGGGGCTCCCAGTACCCAAACCTGTGCTATGACAGAGGCAAAACGAGGATGTTTGTCTGGAAACAGCTGGCTCTGTGTTCTAAGGGAGTAGTCCCGTTGGGCCCAGAGCAAAAATGAAACCGATCCTTCTGTTACGTCAGCTAAGAGAACTGAAACTGCTCAGGTGTGGGAAGTGCCACAGCTGGCGCCAGGCATGGAGGCACTTCCACGTGACCGTGAAAGAGCTGGAAGCGGGTGCCTTGTCCGCTGCTCACCACCGCGTTTTGTTTCAGGCAATGCCAGTGAAGTACTGAAGGAATGGACTGTAACGGGCAAAAAAAAGGTAACGCTTTTAAATACCTTTGCTAAGGTATTTATCTTTTTTTTTCTTGGAGGATGAGGGAGAGCATAAATTTGGACTACAGAGAATAGTAGGCATTCCTCATAATTTCAATGAGAAAAGAAACCAAAGAGCAAACACGTGCATTGATGGTGGCGGAACAGGCTCCCAGCAATAATCGCTAGGTTATCAGGTGCCTCACTCTTCAGGGCAATGATTTACACGATAACTTCAGTGCAAGTTGTAAACATCATCTCCTCACCACATTTGCATTCGATTTAGTTGTCAGACACATTGTGTTCGATGCAGCAGCGGAAAAAAGCTTCTAGACTTACTGCCCTTGCGATAGCTTTTATTCTGCTGACCCTCTACAGGACCCGTAATCCGCACACCCAGCCCCACACCGAAGTAAATCTTTCTCGGGTCCGTTTATTTCAACGGAGCTCCGTAATTCACTGTTCGGATAGTCGTGCAGTTCCATTTTTCATCGGTAACCTTTGGAGCTGAACAGTTGCATTTAGTGCTGAGGTCTGTGGAAATATATTTCCGTGTCATGTAAGCTTCCTTGCATGTTTTGCCTAGACCTCTGTGAAACGGTTAAATAAAGATTTGCAAAGTTTCACTACTTGATATTATAATGTCTAAATCCACCAGGACAAGAATAAAACCATAATTATTCAGAAGGACTCCTTTGAATTCTTGAAAAGCACTGGAATGAAACAGGGAGGAAAAAAAAAACGTGATTGAACAGCCACGTGCTGGGAGGCGAGGGAATTTTTGTCGGAGCAAGGTCTAGAGAAGCGCCTGGCGGCTGCGGAGCACCCCGGGAGCTGCCCCGAAGCGGCGCGGGTGCTGCTGCGGGTTGCAGCCACAAACCCCTCGCTGTTTCCCATCGGTTCCGCAGCTTCCGTGCTTTGGTCTCGCTGGCACACCGTGGGAGAGGATAACGTGCTCGCACCTCATTAATGCCACTGTATCTGTCCTCATTGTTGGATAAATCCCTCCTACTGTTAATAGGATCAACAGCCGGGCTGGCTGAAAAAGCCCTTAATTCAGCTACTCTCAGCCGGTAAGCATAAGCTTAATTTTCCCTTCAGGAATTAAGTTTAACATTGTGTTGTTTTTTTTTTCTCTCCCTTTGCGGTGTGGATACCTAATCCTCAGAACAAGAAGAAGAAAACCAAACCGAAACCGCAAGCCGAGTCGAGCCCTGGCCTCCCAGACCCCGGGAAATCGGTGACCACTGAAGAGGAGCCGTCGGCGAACTCGGAGAAGGGGGGAATTAACGGTTACCATGTCAACGGCTGCGCCCACGACACCGAGTCTGTGGACTCGCTCAGCGAAGGTTTGGATGCGCTTTCAATTGATGCCAGGGAGCTGGAGGATGGCGAGCCCGCCGCGCCGGACATGCCTGGTGGAACAGGTCAGTCTCTGTAAAGTGTGGCAGGAGGCGGGCGCCGAGCGTTTAAAAAGCAGAGAGCTGCCCCTTGCCTTTCGTCTTCCTTTTTTGTTTGGGGTCAGCTTTGCGTGCTGAGCTGTTCGGACGGTCCTTCGGGGAAGAGCAGCTCACCTTGATTTCTGATTTCTGCTTGTTGTAAAGAGGCGGTCAGCGTTCTGCTGTCCTCTTCGCGTTCCCCTTTAAACGAGTGTGCTTTTCTACAGCAGTGCCTGAACTAGAGAATGGAATAGCAGACTTTGACACAAAATCGCTCACCATGCATCCTTCCCAGAGCCCTCCGTCTCTTAGACAGCGGCCTGAGCAGAGGAGCGCTAGCAGGTCTCTGTCCAGATCCACGGCGAGCAACTCGGCTCCCGCCCCCCTGCCCGGAACGCGGCTGGACGACGTTCCCGTTTCACCTGCGAACAAGAAGCTGGGTAAGGCCCTGGGGGGCTGCGCCCGCTCCGCCGCCACAGCAGGTTGCTTCTGGCCGAATTCTCACCGCGGCGTCGCTGGCAGACAGCGGTGAGGCGTGCTGGACTTTGATTTTAATGCGAGCTAACATACTTCGTATTATCTGGCCGCTGACTTGCACTCTACTCCTCCTCTTCCCCGTGCACAGCAGGAATCTTGACAGCAGTTTAGATGTAGTGCCTGGAGCAGCAACCCCATGTGTGCGGGAGAAGCAGGGGAGGAGGCAGCCGGTCTCGCTGCATACGTTTAGCCCATTCTTCTGTGTGCTCCCTCGCAGAGCCTTTAGGCTGTTTCTCATCTTTTGTGAGAATTTGTCGAAAGGCCACAAGCTCAGACCAGCCCTGTTACAAGAAGTGACAGCCTCCTTCTACCAGATTTTTTTTCTCTTTCGTGTGCTTTCTCCACAGCTGAGTTCTTACAATAACAAGGGGGGACAGGAGGGACCTCAGAGACCCCGATTGTGATCGCAGTTATTATCGTTGGCTTAGTGAGACGAGGTGGTGGTGGTTCACCTTCCTGCTGCACGCGAGAGCTGTAATGAGCAGTTGTTAATGTAGCTTGGCAGGGGGCAACTGCACTCCTGCAAGCTGCAGAGGGCTCGGGCGAGGTGATGTGCCCTGCTGGCGAGCTGAGGCGCAGGGACTAACCCTGGCAGCAGATAGCCAATCCTCTCGTCTCCTGAGTTGAGGAAATAACCTTCTGTGCAGCTTTAATTTTAGCTCCCGAGATGCTTCTTTTCCCCAAGCGAGCAGTCGTTTCATGTCGTTCAGGGGTACGGTGCACTGGTCTTTGGAGCAGAATTCGCTTCCCTTGATTCCGGTCCCTAACACAGAAGCGACTCGGGGATGCGTTTGATTTCTGCCACGTATTTGAAAATGCGGAGGGACATCCCTGCCCATAGAAGGAAATTCCACAAGCTCTGGGAAAACTTTCCCCAGCAGGAAAACCTCTAGAAGTGCCCCTGCTGAACCTAGTGCCTTTGTAACGGGGAAGGGAAAGAAAGTTTTGAAACCAAGCAGTGCACAGTGTTAAAATAAGAGGGAAAGCCATCTCTGGATTTATCCCTGGTGGGAGGATTTAGCAGTGTGATCGACACGGCTGTTTGAGTTCTCTCTGTCTCTTGGTAGGTTCTAATATTGAAAAATCAGTGAAGGATCTCCAGCGCTGCACCGTTTCACTGGCTCGGTACCGGGTTGTGGTGAAAGAGGAAATGGATGCTTCCATCAAGAAGATGAAGCAGGTCTTTGCTGAACTGCAGAGTAGGTAAGTGAAATATAGGAACAGATCCAGATGTTGAGGATTAAGATCAATGAATTTGGAATAAGACTTCAGCTTTCCAGTCAGGCTAATGGCATGCTTGTGTTTGCCCTGCTGGCCAAGCACTGTTCGTAGCGTTTGAGAGCTCAGCATGTTGTAAAGAATAAACTGGAGTCTTAAGTCCTGCACGCTGCAATTTTTAGAACCCTTCTTTGCGGGCAGCTTTGCAAGGCCTGCGTTTGAGCTGTTGTCCCCCACATGCCGCGGGAGGTTAACGGCGTTCAAGGCTTCTGTGTGTCCATCCGGGTCTTTGGCGAACTTGGCTCTGCGTCTGTACGAGACAGTTAACATCATAAAGTCATTTTAGACTCAGATAACGTGAGGAACTCTCCAGATAACATACTGTCAGCTAGGTGCTAATATAATGTACCGTCTGCTAGGTGTTGGGAGCAAAGAGTGCAGCGGTTTGCGTCTTTCCAAAACAAACATTCATATCTGAAATCTTCAAATTAGGGTTGAATACAACATGGGAGAGCAGGATCCTTCTGAAGGTATAAATACACATTAAAGATCATCCTGTAGAGCATTACTTCTCCATTTTTAAGCCAAGCTTTTAATACTGGGCACGATGTTCCCTACATGTATAATCAGGTTTTTTTAATGAACATTTTCATTGGTTTGGGTAAGTGCTTCAAGATGATATTCCAAAAGTCCTAACGTCAGATACGCTTGCTGTCCTGGCTGACTGAATCTATTAGTGAGGAATTGTTCTTCTTGGTTATACAAATATGATTGCTTTTGGTAAAGAAATATTCATAAGAAACTGCACAGAGAGTTCTCCTTGCCTGAAGTGAGTAATATTTGACAAGCAACTAAAACGCTGCTATCACGCTGAAGGATTAAAGTAGGTATTTGGCAGACTTGCAAATCTGTGCCAAAAGCTATCTATGTCTGAAGACTCTGTGGCCTCAAAGGCGAGAGTATTTAGTGGCAGTGGTGTAAAGATTGCTGAATTCTGAAGCCTTTCAGCAAGCCTGGTTGTTCAGTGTGGGCTTTTCTTCTTGTGCGTGTGCTTGGGTTGAACTTTGCCACCAGGAAGTGCTCTCCTGAAGTGGAGTGCTGCCCTGCATTTAAATTCAGCATGCGCTAAAAATAACGACAAAAAGTGTTTATGGCTGACTTTTGGACTTACCGGAGGAGACCAGAGCGAAACGGAGAGGCAGGGTTAGTGGCGTCCGTGTGCCCTTGCCTGCGTTTTGGTGCTTTCTGACGCTTGTGGTCTCCGAGCCAAAGCCGGACGTGGAGCTCCCAGCACCTCTCGTGTTTTGGAAAAGCTGTAGCGGAAAGGATTTATCCTGCCGATAGCCGAGGGAGTTGTAGCCCTAACTCAAGGTTGTTCATACAAATATTAGACCTTGCTTTGTCAGTGGCTACTGAGTCACGACTGATACCGATTCAATATTATCACTGTATACGGTGGGTTTTGTTATTTTTGTCTGCCTCTCTACATTTACAACGTCTGTAGAAATCTCTCCTTGGTTTGGAAAATGTCATTCTTTTGGTTAGCGTGCCCAGCTCTGTAAGTAATTCCTCACCCTTTGACTTTGTGTTATCTATAAAACACTTGCGTCACGTCCAGAAAGGTGAAAGACCCAAGTCCAGGCCCGCGGCGTTGCCCCGATAAGCCGAGCGGGCGGCAGGCGAAGCAGGATGCGCGGTTCCGTGAGCAGGAGGCGAGCGCCGGCCTGGCGCGGGGCCACCGGGAGCCTCCTTCGACAAATGCCGTGCGGAGGAGCTGCCCGGCTGCACGCCAGGTCTGCGCGATCGATAGCAGCCGCTCTGCAGCCGCGGCGTTCAGAAAAACATTCGCTTTCCTTTTCCCGAAAGTGATGCAGCTGCCGGCGAGCTGAGACGTAAATTGTAGCATCGCAGCTTTTCCTTTTTTATCCCCAACTCCCCTCGTGACCCAGAGAACAATTCGTGTATTTTTAAATCCTGTGGCACAAGACAAGATCCAGCAGTTAAATCCTCTTGCTGAATCACCGCTCCAACTGGCTTTCTACCAAAGGAAAACCTGATTTAAAAGCAGGTTTGTTCATCTGAAACAGGATATGTGAGTGGCAAAGCGTGGACTGTTTTAGCTTCTGTGTGTCACAGATGCACTTCAGGTGTCCTTTTAACCAGCGAGGCTTCCCAGCGTTCTCGACTCCATCTTCTCTCACCAGCCGGCGTGCTGCTGTCAGGCCTGGTCTGTACGTAGGTAAGGGCGAGGGAGGCACCACTGCTGGGCGCGTGTCACGAGCCCCAAAATCCATCCCGAGCGGCAGGTCTGGGGTTCCCATTTTGGTGAGGGTTTGCTCCTCTGGGCCGGAGACGATCGGGTAGCCTGGACGAGGGAGTCCCGACAGTCCTTAATTCCCAGAGCATTTTTCTAATCGTTTGACAGGGAAAGCGGCGCTTCAGGACACGCCGGAGCCCTTTCGATGGGGTGGGTAAGTGCAGCGCCGCAGGGCTGGGGTTTCTCGCCCCCGTGCCGTGGATCCCTCCCTCGTGGCGGAGCTGCCCGCCGTGCTTCTTCGAGATCGCGGGGTCTCGGGAGGAGCGACCCGCGGCCGGTAGCAAGCGGCCGTTGTCGTTCGCCAACAGACGGCATCGTGCGGGCGCTGCTCGGCCGAGCCGCGTTGCAGCTGGGAGCATCTCTCCCAACGGCCGGGTCTCAGCTGAGCGTTGGGCGTTATTTCATCTTCAGCAGGTCTCGGTTTATCTGCTGCCCCTTGTTTTTCCCTGTGCACTTAAGCGTCCTTTCTTGGAGCCCGGTCGTTCTGGCAGAGGTGGGTTTACGTGGTCCCGGGACAGCGCAGAGCCCAGAAACGAGCGCGGTTGCGGGTGGCAAGAAGCCGTGCGGGGGCGATCTCGGGACGCAGGACCGCGGGGGCCTGATCCGAGTCGCTCGTCACGCAAACCTCGGGCAGCGCGACTTGACCTCTGTTCCTCAGCCAGCCCAAGTGTAAAATTGGGTAAAGGACTCCAGCTGAGCTCTGCCGAGTAAATTAAATTACAAAGGGCCGCAAGCTATAATCTGTGTCAAGGTGCGTGTGGGCTTGCCGGGAGGAAAAAGCCCCAAAGGGCCGGTGGACGTGTGCGTTGGCTCCGTGTGTTGAGGGAGGAGGCGTTACGGGACGGGTGTAGCGTGGCCGGGCTGCTCCTGCGCTGGCGTTAATTATCGCGGCAGTGCTGGCGTTAATTATCGCGGCAGCGTTCGCACCCGTGCGGATGCGGCTCCGGGGGATTCCTGGCGGTGACGTGGCTCCGGGCCGGCAGCAGGGGCATCGCCCTGGGCCCTGCCCTTCGCTTCTGCGGTTGCAGAGGCAGGTTGAGCTGCGCTGGGGATGGCTGGAAACAAGGTGAAGCCTTATTAGCGTAGCTTCTGACACGCGCTGTTGTATTTGCGCAGTTGGGCTGAGAGTGCCTGACCTGGATCAGGCCCCTGCTGTGCTACGGGCAGAAACAATTCCTGCCCCGAAAAGGCAGATGGACAGAGCGATAAATCAACAGAAGCCGCCAAATGTCAAAGCTGCTGTTCAGAGGGAATTGTTTAAATTGATCTCGCCTCAGTCCTCGCTGACATGCAGAGGAGCGGGAGCAGTGGTTTGAGTTTGCATTTCAGATGCCCTGTGGTTTCCCTTTCTGACAGCCGCTAAAATAAATATTCTTCCCGTTTTCAAGCAAACCTTTCTCACTGAAAAAGCCCCTGGCCTGTGCTGAAGGGCTGACCCTGTGCTTTGCTGATATCGCCCTCGGTACAATTTGGCGTCTGCACGGCAGGTATCATAAAGCTAACACGTGAAGGGAAGGCTTTGCTTTTATATTTAGAAAACAGAAACTGAAATGAACCCTGTTAATAGGCTGGATGTCGAATGCACTCAGGCCGCTGGCGGCAGCTGAGGGAAGGTGAGCTGCAGCGCTGCAGCCTGCGTAGGAGCACAAAAGCATTTACAGGGAGGGCGCGTGCGAGGGTCTGGACTCCTTATGGCAAAGAACGGAGCTGCGACCAGTACCTGCCCTGCCCAGACTGGGAGCACTGGTGTTTCCTCTCCCGCTGCCGCTATAACCCGAGTCACTTGGTGCATGTGTCGCCGGGGTCCAGAGCCCCCCCCCAGCTGGGCTGCGAGCAGCGGTGCTGTGGTCACCCGAATTTCCCAAATTCGGTCGGTCGGTAGCTGTGCCGCTCCGCTGGTGCAAAGGCTGCTGCCATGGTGCCCGGGGGAGTCACGGTCTCGTGGCAACAGACACGCTCGAGGCGCACGGAGCCTCCTGGTGAGTGGAGATGCTTCGCCGCGACCCCCTCGGGTGCTGTCACCGTGGGTGAAAAATCCTGGGACCATAAGGGACGGGGTGGTGGGTGCTGCTGTGAAGTGGGGCAGAGCGCCCAAACTGGGGTTTCTGGACTGGTGGGACGGTTTGGTAGGCTTAAATAAGCTACCGAGAGCGGGAGAGGGAGGCATTGCAATCGGATGCCTTCACGGTGTGGCCTCCGAGGGGCTGCCAGTGCCCGGGGCCGTGGATCCCATCCTGCCCCCCTGCTCTTGGAGTCCTGAGCAACTCTTCCAAGAGCTGCGCCCTGGCTTTACTCGGTGATAAAGTCCAGAGCACGGCTTTGCCAGCAGCGCAGCTGCCGTTCCCTCCGCCCTTGCCAAGCGGCTCCGACTTTATCGGAGTAAGGTGACCATGTACCCGGCTGGGTTTGGGGAAGGCAGCGCTGCGCTGGCCAGAGCATGGGCGAGTTTCGTGCCAGCAGAGCCTGCACAAGTGCTCGGCCTCCAGAACAAAGCCGGGCTCGCTGGCGGGCTCCTGCTGCCCTCTGTTGGTCTCTGCTCGCTGGCCGACAAACCCAGAAACCCGCCAGCCGCCACGCTTCTGCCGTAGGGTTTCGGTGTCCCCTTTGTTTAGTGCTAAATCCTTTTCCTTTCTCCTTTCTCTATTTTTCCCCAGCCTTATGGATCGCGAGGTGGCGTTGCTGGCTGAAATGGACAAAGTGAAAGCAGAAGCAAGTAAGACTCCTTCTTTATGTCAACACCTGGAGGGCTGTACGTGTTGCTGTGCTCTAAATAGCCCCACGAGAAGCAGATTTTTCTCATTTGCTTCCTTTTCACACTGTTCCTAAATACGTAGCACCCCACACAGACACAACTTGCCCTGTACCTTGAGCTCGCTGTGTGTATTGTGATTAGATTGTTTGCTGCCTGACATGGGTCACACTGCGCATCCTCCCCGAGGCCGTTGCTCTGTGCCCTCGTTAGGGGGTGGGATGAGCTGCGCTCTTCTGAAAGCCCCTGCTGAAAATTTTGGCGTTCCTGGGGAGCTGGAAGGGGCTCTCTTGGCCCGCCTGCTGCCGATGGGGACACGGCACCAGCAGCACCGAGCCCCTCGGTTCAGGAGGCCCCAGGGAAGCAGTTAGCATGGGGAGGGAGGCGAAGCTACTCCAAGTGCGCGTCGTGCCCGCCTTCGAGTCAGCTCTCAGCTCAGGTTCGGTCTGCGTCTGGAGACGTAAACGGCTGCAGGAGGGGGGAGCTGGGGCTGCTGTGCAGCTGGCTCGGGGCTGTCCGCGGTGAACCTGCTGCTTACCAATAAGGGGCTGGGGCTGGGGTTGTTTAACTCCCAGAGGGCGGCCTCAGCGCGGGCGCTGCCTGAGCTGCGATCTGTTCCGCAGTGGAAATTCTGGTCAGCCGGCAGAGGAAGGCAGAGGCCCTGAAAAAGCTGACCGACGTGGCCGTGCGAATGTCGGAGGAGCAGCTGGTCGAGCTCAGAGCCGATATAAAGGTGAGCTTTCCGCCCCGCTTCTGTCTAATCTGGCCTGGTCCTGCTCTCACCCAAACACAATGCGCTTTTTTTGTAACCTTCTGGGTTTCCGCTGCTTCCGAACGCAGCTCTGTGTTGTGTGCACGTCTTCCCCGGTCTCTGTGGTTTCCAAGTGCATCGCCAGCACTCTGCACACTGCTGCCTGCAGCCATGCAGCGGGACCCAGGACCCTTCATCCTGAATCTTCACTTAGAATATTGGCTTTATAAAATACTGATTTCAGCCAGCAAACGAGCATCCAAACATTAACCCCGGTGCGTGCAGTTCAACCTTCAGCCGTTGTGAACTGGCACAGGGCCGGGAACGTGGCAAAGCCGCGGCTTTGTCCTCGGAGCAGTAGTGAAAACCTCCCGCTGGTGCAGGCTGACCTCTGCCTTTCCACCCAACTCGGAGAGCCTGCCTGCTGCGCATGAGTTGCTTTTATATTCTGTAAACCACTTCTGCTCTCCGGCACGCCGGCTCCTGCCACAAGAGGTCAGTGCGAAGTAGCGTGAAGGATCAATTAAACTCCAGCTTGAAAACCGAGCTGCTGTCACCTCTGTTCTCGGGGCAGCGCTCACCCCTGTAGCAGGATCGGTGCAGCTGAGGAACCTGTTGCCTCTGAGCAGCCGGAGCGGAGGCCTGGGCAGCGCTGGTGGCAGACTGGCGCCGCTGGGAGGTGGGCTCCTGGGGCCTGAGGAAGGCTGCTCGCGTGGAGGTGAAAACCGTGCAGGAAGAAAAACCCATTCCTTTATTTCCCTAAGTCCTTGTAGCCCTCTGCCTTCTGAGCCGAGGCTTTTTTCAGGCAGCACCCTGCTTAGATACCTGTTATCAGGCCACAACAGGAGCCTTTTGTCTCCGTTCCCCCTGCCTGCGCTCTGTAACGCGGTGCGCAGACGGCATTAACGCGCACGCGCTCTCTTTTCTCTGAAGCACTTTGTGAGCGAGCGGAAGTACGACGAGGAGCTGGGCAGGGTGGCGCGGTTCACCTGCGATCTCGACGCGCTGAAGCAGAGCATCGCCTCCTTCGGGCAAGGTGAGCGGGGTGGGAGCCGGGGGCAGCCGAGGCATTGGCCACCCCCCGTGCTAGCCCTGCTGTCACCAAAACCACACGCGTGTCCCCAAAACGTGACAGCGGCGGGGCCGGGAGCGCAGTCGTGCATTGTGCAATGTGCATTTTGGGGTGTTTGTTTCTCTTCCAGTTTCCCATCCAAAGAACAGCTACTCCACCCGGTCCCGGTGCAGCTCTGTCACAGCCGTGTCCCTGAGCAGTCCCAGCGCCACCTGTGCTCCCTCCAGCCCCGCGTGTGCCTCCGCCTCCGCCGCAAGCCTTACCGCAGCGAGCAAGAAGCCCCTGTCCTCTGTGGAGCCAGCGGCGGCAGGGGGGGCCGGTGGCCGCCCTCCCCAGCCTCCCCGAGAGGTACCCGCACCCTGAGGGCAGCTTGCTCCGCACGGGGGGGCACCGGGGGTGCCCCCATCCGCCCTCACTCACCCTCCCACCCTCTTCTCCTCCAGGCTGCGCAGGGAAACAGGCGCCCAGGACCAGGTTTCAGGCCCCAGGGCCAGCGCCACGCCGGTCCCCCTGCCGCCACCACTGGGCGATCCAGCGGGAACCGACACAGGAATGGGCCGGGCCAGGGGCACGGCCGGCATCAGAACCCCCCGGGGCTCCAGCCCCCGGGCAGCCCCCGCCAGACTCAGCCCCTGGAGCCCGTCCCCGCTGCCAGCACGCACACCACGGGGCTCCCGCAGCGCAAGCCACGAGCCAGCCGCCAGGAGGGAGCCAGCTCCTGAGGGCGCTGGGCTGTCTCCCCTCCGGCCCGATGAGGGAACGAGACTGTAGGAAGCTCCTAGCTAGAGATTAACGAAGGAAAGTTTACACTTCTCATTTCTCGTGCCATTTTTTGGGTTGTTTTTTTTTGTTTTTTTTTCTTCGGTTCTTTTTCCCCCCCCCTTGTCTGCTTTGTGTTCTCTCACGCCTGTGCTGCACTATCCCACTGCCTTCAGGCCCCCCCGTGCTGCGTCTCTCTTGCCCTTTCCTTCTCCTCTGCAGCTCTCCGTGGCTCCCATCCTTCCATAGGCGGGGGGGGCCCAAACACAGCCCCCAGCCTCTGTTATTTCTTTTTCTTCCCCCCCACCTCCTGTGCACCATCCCCTCAGAGGAACGGCCCCACCGTGCTGCCCGTGACAGCCCAGCCCTCGTGCTGGCAACGAGGCCGAGTGCTGCAAAACGGGGGCCGGGGGGGCTTTGGGGAAGCCAGGGGGGCACTGGGGGGTCCGGACCCCTGCCCTCAGTGTCTGTACCCATCACTCTTCTCTCTCTTTGTTATGTCTGGGGGGAATCTCTTCATTTTATTCACTTCCCCCTTCTTGCCCCCCCACCTTTTCTTCTGCAGCCTTTGTCCCTAAATTAAATTTATAGCAATATCAATTAGCAGAGCTAATCCTAGGTGATACCAGTTGGAAATCGCAATGGTCTTTCTTTAGCGTTGTCCGAATAAAGACGATGTTCACGTTGAATCCCGGTGTCGCTCTGAATCCCAGGGGCTTGGCTGCTCTGAGCATGGGGCAGCTGTGAGCAGCTGGATGATGTCACAGGCCTGCAGTGACATCACGGTCCCCATGCTATGACGACTAAGGGGAACATGAAGAATTGGAGACGTGATGCATAGGGACAAGCTGGCATGGGAGAGGAGGGGACGTGGGGCAAAGGGTGACAGTGCAGGACCCCCAGTGCACCCCCAGCCAAGGCAGAGCCCCCCCTCTTCATCAATAAAGGAGCCCCAGTGACCCCACACGGGCTAGGGTAAAACACTTTATTTGCAGGGAGCAGCCTCCAACCCCCCTCGAGCTAGGGGGCTGGAATGGCCCCACCCCCCTCCAGCCCCCCAGGGGGGGCAGGGGAACTCCCCCATCTCCCTGTGTGGGGCCAGCAGAGCAGCCCCCGCCTCTCGTCACTGCTGGGCCATCTTGGCCGCCTCCGCCTTGATGAGCGCAATCAGGTCCTGGTTGATGAGGAAGACGAAGCGGAGGCTGGCGATCTGCAGGGGGGAAGGCAGGGGGTGAGCAGGACGGGACCCCTGACCGCCCCCCCGGGACCCTT
>VXAA01006722.1:62121-88979 GCA_013399115.1 Anseranas semipalmata | reverse complement strand
TGATTCTGTGATTCTAAGTGGGGCAGCTTGTGGGGCAGCCTGTGGGGTGGCATGTGGGGCGGCTGGACTGGCAGGGCCTCGCACCCTGGCCAGCGGCACCATGTGGGGGTGCATCTGTATGCACAGAGAGGAGAGCGGGACTGGGTATGGATACAGCTGTACCTCAGGAGGCGAATGATTAAGAATTGCTGTATTCACCTCATCTTCCCACTGCCTTGGCCTCATAATTGTTAGTAAAATACTCTTTGGCAAGGTAATTGATTCTTCTTTGTAAACAGGGAAAATTAATTACATGGGCAGCAAGTGGCTTAGTTTAACTTTCCCAACTGTCTGGGTGAGAAGCTGAACTAGTCTTTTAATGGTGATCCCTCAGATTTGATCCCAGCTTTTGGAAACCTGGCAGTCGAAATGGGATACAGTGTTACTATATCTGTGAGGATATAGCTAGTGTCCCTGAACTGTGAATAAACAGTTCCCAGCTGAGCATGGCTTGGTGAGCATGTTATTGTCCATTTCTGTACTTTTTGATACTTTCTGATCCAGCACTCCAGTACTTTGTTCCTTTACTGATTTAAGTAGGGCTTCCAGTTCTGTAAGCCTTCCATTGCAAACATATAATGTCTATTTAAGGGAGTTCTGCTTCTTTCTGATGTCTTCTGAGCAAAAGGAAGCTAGCAACTTCTTGTTTTAGTCAGGGTCTGCCCAGAAAGCAATTTCCTCTCATCTTTACTTCGATGCTTTACAATGGTGCTTTCCATTGCTGCAGTTGCGAGGCTCTTTTAATCTCTTATGCAGCAGCACCATTTTGGTGCGCCTGTCCACCTGCACGTTCCCCTGAGAAGTGAGACAATCCAGATGGCACAGCAAGCCACCCAGTAAAAGACAGTAAGGCCATGATAAATTTCAGATGTACAGCTTTTGTAGCATTATTCTTCTTTCTAATAATAACAGTAATGTAGTACTGTTCTGTATTTCCATGAAATTCTCCTTTGGCCTGTGAACCACTTCCTGCCCTGTTGCACCAGTGTAATTCCTTTGATCTCTGTCTAACTGCAAAGTGGAGTCCAACGTAGCATTGCATAGTTTTCACTGACCAAGGAAAAAATAAATAAATCTATATCATGCATTTAAATACCTCTGTCAGTTTATCTCGCCTCCTAGGTACATGCTCATTACATAGTCATTACAATATCTGGACATTTGTATCAGCTGCAGATCTATAGAAAATTCTATTTCTCTATGTATTTTTTAGTCTTTCTGGACTGTCCCACAGCTGAGGGACAATGCTTAATGTAGGTCACTGTAACTTGCAGTCCTTTGCCTACAAATTCTCCTGACTGCCTGAATTTATCAGCAGCGCTGAAGCTGAGCTCCCAAGGACCTGTTTTTCCATAAGATGAAAAAGAGCAAAAAAAAAAAAAAAAAAACTTGTTTACCAACCTTTCAGGCCACAGGCTGCCCCACTTTTTTTTCTAGTGCAGTAGCATCCTTGGTTTGCTTGGAGTCTTTGGGCATTACTGCAACATAAACATTAAGTAATGATAAGAATACAATAGGAGAACAAAAAACAACCACATATAATAAGTTCTTCCCTCCACAGCAAAGGCAGTTAATATCCTTAAAACACTGTGAGAAAGACATTTTCCCACTGAAAGACTCCACAGGAAATAAGAAAAGTCATCAACATTTTGACATGACTTTCTAATTGCACTGTTTCTCTTTGTATGGGAATTTAATGAGTATTAAAAGCATCTCAGTTTGTTAGTGTACAATAGATGAAACCCAACCTTAGTGACCAGCCCCCAAAGCAAATATTTGTAAATGTTAAGGCAGCAAATGAGGTGTTACTTAAATGAAGGCACTCTAAAAAGTTTGCTTAAACCACTCGGCTTTCCCAAGTCATGGAATGAGGACTAGTTTGAACTAATTACAAACTTCTTCATATTTCTTTTCTTCCTTGTGATGGATTTCTGGGAAGATTAAGGGGGCTTACATCCATTCCCACTAACTCAGGCACAATCCTGCAGATTTACTGTCAGTCCATGAGACCAGATGGGGGAGCAGGGTCTAATTTGCGGAGCTGTGGCACACAAGGAGCCGTGTGAGCCCTTGGGCTTTGCCCACCCTTCCCAGTGTCCTGTTCTGGGAAGCGCCCTGTTGGGGTGCCCCTGGCTAGCACTCGTCACCTGAAGACATCTGTAGCACACAGCGCTCTGCCTTGCCAGCCCCCGTGCAGCTCAGTGGAGGAATGCTGCCTTTCATTTTATGTTTAAAAATCATTTAGAAGCACTGGGTAGCATGCAAGTGGCGCAGGAGACCAGTTTTAAAAAAATGAGGATGGATCGATAATGTTATTTATCACTTAGAAATCAGCATTAATACAAACCTAAGGTGCAGTAAAATATAAGAAGTGTACTTACACAATCCAAATACAGACAACAGTTACAAAAGCTTTAAATATCAGTAAAAAGAAACAAAAACATAATTATGCCTGTCTATACTTCAGATCAGCTCCAAGAGACTTCTTTATGCTATGTTTCAACCCTCCACCTTTCAAAGCATTTAGGGCTCTTTTTATGCACAGTCCCATTGTTCTTTCTGAAGAGATGAATTAGAGACAAGAGACATTTGAACGTTATGCCAACTTACCTGACACTACATTCCTCTTTAAATCTGTCCTTCCTATCCCTGAACAATCCCTATGAACATAATTCAGTCAAGGTACTAATTTTAACCATTTTATTCTGGATAAACACCCCTCATATCTTTCTGCCCACAAGGTTTATTCACACCTTGGACACAGCTGGCCAAAGCCATCTCCTGCACAGACTGTGACCTTCGTATTCATGGGGAAACTGATCCAAAGCACAATTCAGCCCTCAGGCCACAGTTTCAGGAAAGTGATTGCATGCAAAATAGTTCCTTTTTCACCACGTTCTTTCTCAGCTAAGTGATTCCACAGTGGGGTTAACCCCCAAGCCAGTCAAACATGCACTAGCACAACTGCTAGACTACTGGGGAGAGAGGGAGGCAGCAGCCAAGGACCACCAGGGAGTGGGCAGCAACCGGGAGCTGCTTAAGCCAGCCCCACAGCCTGGAGAAAAGTTCATGGACATGTGGCCTCTTGCTGCAAACACTCGAAATGAAGCTGTTCCCACAGGCCTCCATATGCTCTCTGAGCACAGCAAAAGGGGTGACATTTGCAAATCACTTTTAGCTCTTGGCTGGGAGCCCACAGCAGTGCTCTGAGAGTCTGAGCTGGTTTCTGCAAGGTCCCTGCCCAGGGCTAAGAGGGCAGAGGAACATTGCACTTTTCCCCAGTGGAGACACCAGTGCCATGGATGCTGTGCATGAAGCTCCACCCTGCAACACAACATGTGTGTGGCCTCTCCGATGACATAGAATTATATGTTTGCATTGGCTTATTAGAAATGAACACTCAAGGCGAGACTTTGCTGGAAATAATGTTGGTTAAAGGTGGGGCCATCTTTAGTCAAGTCATTTATCAATTTACAGTCCCAATTTTTCTGCAAAAGTTTTCATTAGCAGAAAAAACCTGCAGTCACTACTGAAGATAATAAACAGCTCTCATCTGAACACCAAAACCAGATATGCCAACGGTGGCATAGTTATAAGTTCCTATGTATGTATTGTAACATATATTGATGTTTATGGGCAAAATAACAAGAAATATATAGCAGAAAATCTGACAAAGAAAGCAAAGAGATAGATGGACAGATGGAGGGATGGATGTAAGCCTGGACCTAGCAAAGTTAGGTGGGCTGTTTCCTGACACTTCCCATGTAGCAGGATACTCACAGTTACACAGAAATGTTATGGGAATTATTGCCTTGGTTTGAATACACATACATTTTCATGGCTGACTTACTTCACTGTCACCCAGTTACAACTTCAGTAAAGCAATGCAGCCAAAGAGATGCATTTTGAGAATAAGCAAAAGCAGTGTCGCAAACAAAAACCTCAGAAAGCATATCCAGAAAGGATGTGGTAAACAACTGTCAGTCTGCATCCTTTTAAAAAAATACCCAGGGGAAGTACACTTCATTACTGACCATGAATATTTACCACAGACTTAACCTTTTCATTGAATAATTGAGTATACTTCATATTCTGAACCAGATGAATGGTTTGGGAGAGTTGTTTGGGGGATTAGACTGCTTGTAAATAATGCTGGCATCCATCCATTTTCTTCTCCTCTCTAGAAATAAAGTCCATCAATGAAGGAAGATCACTCCAGAGGGACCAGTTTCAGAGCAGTGATTTACACAGCCACAGTTGTTCTGGAGATGTTGAATCACTCAGTGAAAAAAAATAAAATAAAAAAAATAGTTGCTAATGACTGAGAGATATGTGCTATATTTATTTCAGAAGATTTTGGAGCAACCTAGCAGTCTTTTCTGGGTTTCAATGTGACTCACAGTGTGTGTAAAAAGATGGAAAAGCCATTAAAATCACTAACTAAGCATTATTGCATGAGCACTATAAAACATATCTACAACAAAGGATTAAGGTTGTTTGGATTTCTGTTAAACTTGATATTAGCTAAAAACTTCCTCTCTGTAAAGAGTTATTGTTTGACAACTAGAACGCTCCAGTAATCTACTTTACGCTAAATTATGTGTGTATACTCTCTAGATTGACATCATTTTAACATCATTTGTTTCTGTAAACTGAATGAGGCCATAGGCCAAGAGGATAGAGGTATAGACCCCTGGATGTTTGTAAATCCCAACGTGGTAGTAGTGTCTCTACCCTATTTGGTGAGCAACCAGACTATTTTTTAAAATCTTCTGCTCTACTGCCAGGTGAAGTGGTCATTAGTGGGGGCAGGAGAGGAAGCTATTGCCTAGCATCTAGATTACACTCTGCATTTTGTATTGTTTAGGTTAGGGTTTTCAATACCTTGAAGGAGGAACACACTTTGTATTTAATAGACCAAAGGAAGAAAGAAGTGCATTTATGAGACAGCCAACTTTTGGATAGCTGACAGAGGTACCCAAGACAGATGCATCATCTCCTAAGATTGTCCCACTGTGGCCAGAAGAGAGATAAGCACCTCCTACAGGAAGACTGGCTGACCAGCTTTTTAGACTATGGTGACTGCATGCATGCATGCATGTGCATGACTGTGTCCCTCTCTGTCCCCATTAACTGGCTGCCTTCCCAAGCCAACCAGCTCAGCTAAGTGCCTACAGTGATGGAGGACAAATTCAACAGTGAGATAACAGCACCCTTCCTGCCACAAACAGGGCTAAAAATCACAAGTAGTACAAATTTGGTAACTGCTAAGAGTCTGCAGAAGAATGCAGATACGGTTTACAGTTCTGTATTTATTTCTCTGCAAGGCTAAAAAAGCTAGGACTTCCTCTCATACCAAATAAAGCTTCACAGCCCTGATATCTGTTTGCAAGCAGCAAAACATCAATGAAACTTGAGAGGAGAATTTTCCCAGATGAATGCTGGCATACTGTAAGTAATCAAAGCCCCTACTTCAGTGTTGCTCTTACCAGTCTGGAGCGTGATGAAAGACAAGTCTTGTTCCTCCAGGCAGGTATCCTAGCCTGACCTGTTGGGCATTTCTGTGTAGTCATGCCCAGAAGTATAGGATTTGACTCTTTCCAAAATCAGCAGTCAAAAACTGATCATTAGGATGTGTCTGTCTCTGTTACTCCCCCAGGAGCATGTAAAGAAAGTAATACAATCATGCTAGATGAGAACTGGAAGTGGCTGCTTGTTGTGCCCAAACAATTAGCCAAAATACTGCCTGCTGAAGCACAAGCTAGACTAGATATAGTAGAAAGCTTCTAAAACTTTGCTTTTCTGAAATATTGCCAGCATGGAGTTGGATAACTCTGCTCCATCAAGGGATACATTACTTCCATGTCAAGTGATAACGGGGAGTTACACAAAAAGACGGCTGTTATTTTATTACCTATCCATTATAGTTTCATGAAATACAACCCTCTTGTACTTTTTATAAAGTAAGTGGGAGGATAATAGATATTCCATGCTACTCACTTCTTCTTCTTCTTCTCCTATTTTTTTTTTTTTAAGAACGATGTCTTAAACCTTTTAAAAGAAACGACATAGGAGCTAGTGGTCTATTTGTATCGCATGATAGAAACACTCAAGCTTAGAACGATATGAAACTGGAAGCAATGTAACCACATCAGTGCTGCTCAACAGAAGTGATTAGCTTAGCAAAACAGATACAGTATTTTGGAACAAGGTAATAACCATCCCTTATGGATGCTCCAACTTAGAATGATGTTAGAGCCAGTATTTGCATCATTCTCTTGCACATAAGTATGTCCTAAAGCCCGGATTCATCCCACCTAGCTTCAGGCACCTGAGACATATTTGTTATGAGTGTATTTGCCCTGGTGTCTCTGTATGCTAAATGAAGAGAAATAGAGATGTTCCTTTACCACTTGGGTCTTTGGTGAATTTTAAGATAAGCTGCTGTTTTATTTAAGTGTTTTGAAAATATTGCCTGTCCTTTGTTTCCAATTTCCCCAGTTTTGAACCTAGATTAAAAATTATATGATGATAGTTTTATTTTCTTCCTTTCGATATATTGCTCTCCATTTATTTATCAATGTGTAATGTATTATGTATGTTAATACAAAATAGTAGGCAAAAGCTTTGGAGTGTCTGTGTATTTTACACTGTTCGGCGAAGAAATTCAAGGGCAGCACATCAAAAATAGAAATGTATTACATATGCATCTATTTCATAGTGCTGCCCTGGATCCAGCTAATATTTGAAACATTTTGTTTAACCATTTTCATTTCAGGAGCAACAAACAAAATGAGAACTCTGGACAGTTTCACATTTCCGAATCCCAAAGACCAGCAGAAAAACAAACAAACAAACAAACAAAAATAGTCATTCACAGAGAGAAGTGAACAGTGTGCTGGATCCGGAAGGTACTGAATATTTTATGTTGAAGTAATTGATGTAACTCATTTAGGAAATGCCCCCAGTGCCTGGTGTTTGCGTGCTGTGTGAGGGACAATTGGCAAGCAGGCAGCAGTAGGGTTAATTTCAGAGTGCATTGCTGCCGGGGGCTGCCTTGGCTCTGACCCCAGCCCAGCAGCCTTGTGCTTGCAGGCATCTATTCGTACTGCCATGGCTTCCAAAGTCCACATACAACTTTGCTGAAGCATAGACTTTAATCTTGAAAAGAGAAAATAAAGGAAGGGAGACTGGAATTTTTTGAAGAAAAAAACTGACTATGGGTCCTTCTGTGCAGCATTGGTTGGTCCAAGCTCAGCACCACACTACCAGATTCACATGGCCTTTGGCCGGCGCAGCAGGAGTAAGTGGCACAGGCAGCCTGACAGCAGGGCCAGGATTAATTAGATGAGATGCGAGTGATTTGTGAACTGCACAGCCCAGCACTGTTGCAAACATGTCTGAAAGCTAGCAGTGACCAGTCATAAGTCGTGAGCATACCGATTCCCCGCAGCATTCCCAGGCCAGCGAGGCAGCAGCCGTGTGTATAGCTGCTTTAGATCAAAGTAATTGCAAAGTTTCCCACTGGAATTCCCAAAAGAGAAGACAAGCAGCCTCCTGGGGGCTTCGCTGATGTGTGAGCCAGGTCAGCTTACAAAAATATGAAAGGAAATTCTTCTTGCCAGGATCCCATGAAGGAGCTGTTGGGGCTTCCTGTTAAATATTTGCTTGCTAGCAGTGGAGCACCCTCCAGCCAGTATTTATGCTATGTCAGAGATTTGTGCTCCTCTTCATTATTCATTCCACAGTCCTCTGATACTTGAAGCCATTTGGAGGGTTATTCCAACCTGCCTGTGTCCAGACCTGGCCCAAAGGGTAAGTCTGTAACATCTGTGGTTCATTCCAAAATCAAATTCCTTAAATATTTATTTCAAGCACATTTCCAGGAAGCAAGAGGCTCAGTTGCAATTGTGTTCTGCCTGAAATTTATTACCAGTTGGCACCTCACATAGCCTTTGAAATGCCTGAGTCCAGAGCTCATTGAGGCAGAGGCGGCCTTTCCGATCATACTCCAAGCAGGCACTGCAAGAGCAAAAGTTATTTAAAAAAAATAACAAAGATGTTTCACAACACGAAAACCTGTATGTCGGAGAAACTGCAGCAAGGCTGTTGCACCTTCCCCTGGAAGGCCCATGGCTGCTGACAGCTACCCTTTCTGCACTTTGAGCTGTAGAGAGATGACGATCACGCAACGACTGCTAGCGAGAGCAGAGCACTTATTCTCCTGCAGACAAGGCTGCTCCCTGCGCCCACATCGCAGCGGCGAGCAAGGCGGTGTGGTGGCATGCCCACACAGGCCTTCGCGCTGCCTCGGTGCGCACTGCCTGTACACAGAATTAGAGACACCAGCACAAAGGAGAGATCTGAAAGCAAGCCGTAACACGGATGTGTTTGGCTGATTAACTTTTAGCTATCACACCCTTTACGTAGGGCTGTCCTGTCAGATTCGGTGCCGTTGGAGGCTGTCTGAAGGCCCCACGGGCTATCAGGATGTCATCGGGCCGGGCTGGCCATGCTCAGAGCTGCTGGTGTGGCTGAGCACCTGCTCCAGGGCAGCCAGGGAGGGTGCCCAGCTCTGCTGCTGTTGCCTCACTCTGCCCCAAAAACCTGGGGGCACACAGCTACCCTCAGCCCTCCTCACAGGTCCCCTCCGCAGTCCCAGCAGGATGCAGTGGGTCCAAAAATCCTCCGGCTCGGTGCCAGGCCAGCGCAGGTGCTGTGCCTCGTGCTGGTTATTTCTGCAGCGCTTCTTGCAATAGTGAAGGATGTTTCAGATGTTTGCTCTTGGCTGTGGTGGCTTGACGCTGTGTGCTCAAATGCTGTGCAACCAAAGCTAAGGTAAATCCATTTTTCTCATCCCACTGTTATTACAACTTCTGTTGTACCACCACAGCCAGCTTGCTTATAAATACATTGGTCGTTTCTTTTAAATAAATCTAAAAAGGCTCAGTGGAACTGTCAGTGCTTTTATTTTAGATACAATAGGGATTTAGCGGTTATGTAGGAAATCACAGAGAGAAAATAAAAGATTCCACAAATACAAACACCTCAGAACCTTCCAAATGTTCAATACAATTTACAAAATGCTTTGAGTGAGTAAAACATCAGTTTGTAAAATATTCTTAGCAAATTTTGCCTTCAGATTAACAATTAAACAGGAAACATCCCTGATTCATTGTAGACATGCAATAATTTAAACTTTAGAGTTAGGGCTTCTTTATTACTCTTTGTTGCCTGGCCAGGCTGAGGTGTTCTGCGTAAAGATGTGTTGATGCACAACTTTTTTTTTTACTCCAAGCCAGCTGGTGTTTTAATGCATGTCACTCAACCTCTTCAGAACAGGATTTACGCAGAGGCACGTGATAAAACAGCGTAGATGCCCACCTGGTCCTGCCACGGTGCTATCGGTTTCATCGTTCTCTTGGCTTTCTGGTTGACCCAGCCTGCTTTCCTCTTACCACCCCTCTCAGCCTCCTCTCCAAACACCTGCTGGCCGAGACTCGCTCTGTTCCCTGAGCACCAAATTGATGTTGAGTTTGGGTGCCCACGCCTTTCACTGCGTGGTGCTCACGTGGGCTGTGCCCCCAGTGATGCCACCATGGTAGCCCTGCTTTGGCCACCCTTTGCCTGCCTGAGCCAGGCGCACAGCGCTGCCACAGGTAGGGCACAGCCTGGCCACCTTGCGGCTCTGGGGCGGTCTGCAAGGCTGTCGTGTTGGCCCACCTTCTCAAACCACCCCTTTTCAGGTGTTACCCCACTCATTCCTTGAAATGGCAGTGTTGTCAGAAGTTGTATGAACTTGGTCTCTTCTTTCCACCTCCAGAAATACCCACCTTTAACCCACAGTGAAGACTGCTGTCATGCCCATCTCACTTCTCTGCCACAAGCCCAGAAGGGAAGTCCGAGAAGGAAAGAAAGATCCTTTTGAAGGAAAGTGAAATCCGGGAAAAAAAGGCAGCAAGATTGTATTCCTGGCCGACAGTTGCTGAGGCTTTGGCTTTAGTCCAGTTCTGGTTACCATACACAGGCAAGAAAAAAGAGAATTTGCCTCAAGGGTGTCACAGAAACTGCACAGCAGTCTCATCTGCTCAGCCTGTCTACACAGCACAGGATTCACTTTCACTTCACAAAATCACAGCCCATTTGCCTTCTTTGCCACTTCTCCAACAACATTTTACTCTGTCTTTGGGCTATATTCTTCACGGCACTATTCCTCAAACAAAGCATTTTCCATCTTTTATTATTCCATTTGATATAGTTTTCATCATTTACTTTAAAATCTTTGAAGCTAACTGTGCATCCATAGTTTTGTACCTTGAGCAATTCATTGTCTCCCACTTTGAACAGCATAAATTGTGAACACGCTCTGCATTAAAACCCCACATGCAATACACTGAAATCTGCCCTCTCCCCTCAGTATGTTCTTGCACAAGACATGATACTTGCACTAGTCACCACCAGAACCTGTCAGAGAAGCATATACCTTGTTCCCAGGTGTCCTCTCTGGAGGAGGAAGGGCACAAAGCATCAGGGACTGTGTGCAGGAGCTGTCACAGCGTTCTGCAGGGCACTTCAATGTGACTGATGGAACTGCTCAGCAGCCAGCCCCCTCTTCCTGCCACACACCCACCATGCAGTTTCCTCTGCTTTTGAAAAACAAGAGCAAACAGCACTCATAGAAGGGAGATATTTCTCAACAGGACAGAACCTCAGTACCAACATCTATCCACCTTCCAAAAGTATATTTCTTTCTGCAGCTACTCAGAAGGGCATTACCAGCTCCTTTATCCCACCCAAGTGCCCAGCAAAAAATATTCATAAGCTGCAGAAATAAAATCTAAGTCTGCTGGCTGAAAATGAATGGAAGAATCTCAATGCCATAGGTGATTCTGAGCACAAATCTTCCTCTTGTGACCACAAAAAGCAGATCAAATGTTTTAAAGTACATGGTATCATAGACATTTTAGGATGCTGTACATAAACATCAGGACATCTTCCATGGTAATCAAACAGACTTTAAAACTGGGAGGGGAAATAAACTTCCCTGTACATAAACAGAGGATTCTCAGCAATTAATTCTTTACTCAGTAATTCCCACTGTAAAAACCTTAAGAGCCTCTGGTGAAAGGCTAGACCTGTTATACAGGACAACATCATTGCATACACCTAGTCCCACAGTCCCACAGTATTGACTACTCACACCAAACCAGTTAACAACTAATTAATTATAACCAGAGACAGTTAATTTCCAGACATGATGACTGCACTTTCCTTCATATCAAGCAGGGCTCCTGTGAAGCAGAGCAGCTCTGCACATGACTGATAAAGTGGTCTTTGACATCCAGAAATCGACCTGCTCCTGCTCCCTGTGCTACGTCCATGGCTTCATCCTGCCGCAGATGCCATTTCTCTCCTGCCAAGCACAGATACATCTCTTCAGAAAGTGCAGCCACTCCAGGAATGACCTGGGAGAAATTTCCCTTTGGTTTCCAGCTCCTCTTACATGTCACTTATATCATGCTGGTCCTGATGGATCCTGAAAGGATCCATTTGACTTTGCTTTGCTTTCTTAACAAAGGATTCATGAACGACAGAGACAAAGATACTCCACAAACAGTGGAAAAGATGAGGAACACAATTTTCACAAAACTCAAGGAAGAGCAGAACATAAGAGTTAACAGTGTATCCTATAGAAAAGTGGGGAAAAACAAAACAAAACAAAACCACAAAAACCTACCTTCAACTTTCCTACCAATAAATCCTTCTGGCTTTGTCTTTAATAGAGAGGCAATATACTCATGGAAACTCCTGTTGCTTTGCCATGTGTGCACTCACACATACGTCTCCCTCCTGCAGTTGTGCCACTGTTCATCTATCAAAACAGCCACTTTCACCCAAGTCTTCCACACCCTGTATATATAGAGAACTTCTGTTATTGTTTCACTCTTTTGTTAGCTATCTGTCGAGATATGCTTCACCATGTATCCTGAGATTATTAGTCAGAGAGCTATAAATACACAGTTGAGTGGGTCAGTACACTTCCCTTCCCCTTCTCTGAAATACATCTAATATACTCAGATACTCTGGTCCTCATTTTCTGAATGAGATCCTCTTCACTGCTACAAGAAAACACTTTGGAGACTACATTACCTGCTGAAATTAAATTAGTAAGGTGCATTTCTCCAGCTGTCATGAGAAACAGGGAGAGAAGGAACAGATGCTTGTATGAGAACTATAGGAAGATGTTTTATCTTTGCAGCCTCACACAACCCACAGCACTGCATCCATAAGGAAAGTTTCTCAACTCTGCAATCTCTAACCAGCGGCCACATGGATATACCTGGAATCATGCCACATTCAACAACAGTTTTTAAGACACTGTATCGTTTCTTCTCCTTCTGTGCTATGGAATCATGCCTGATTTTCCAATCTTGTAACAGGAAGGATTCATATCAAACAAATTATTTTAAGCCACGCTATTTTAAGCTGGTCATACATTAGAGGACTTTAACTGATAGAATAAGAACCAAGGTTCAACAGAGAGCTCACCAAACAAGCATGTAAGAAAATCAGCCCCTGTCAGCGTGACCATTAGTACATGACAACAAATATGGATCACAGAAATCCCTCCAAAATCATGAGGCTGTTCATAGCATGTAGTGATAGGTAGCTGTCTCACATGGTTCTGGTATCTGTTATTATGGTCCACTTTCTTCTCACATACACCTCCCTTGAGGATTGCAGGAATATGCTGAACCTCTTTGGAGAGCAAGAGGCACAAAGTTCATCAAATTCAACTCCAAAACAAGTGGTATACTTTTTCCTTACTTCTGATGGCTGGGAAGAATCACATAAAACCTTCCAAGTCAACAAATTTATGCAGAGATCCAACTGAAATGCTGTTTAGAACTTTTTCTTTTTTTTTTTTTTAATGGTCACATTAAAAGCTTCTCCTTATGGAGAACTTAAGAAACTGCTCTTAAGTGACACACAAACTACTTTTTAGTGATACAACATTTGGTGTTTTCAGACTTTTCTGAGTTCAACCCATTGACTAACCACAGAGAATAGAAACTAAGAGAAGAATGCAAAAGGAATAAGATAGACACGTTCAGAAATTCAATAGTGCAGATATTTTCTCTGAGATTACAAAATCAACGCTTGTAAAAATATGGCCACAAAACACATTTTCAAATTAACAGTGTCAAAATAATATAGATTTTGTTTCCAAAATTCACCTATAAACTGTTGCGTGCACACATTATGGAGAAGATTTTCTGGGGACACAATACTCTTTCAACAGTATTTATTCTTGCCCAGAGTCCTTGGAAATTTGCTATTGTGTTGAAGTCTTTTTTTTTTTTTTAATTTATATCAGTCTTTTTCACCTTTATTTCAGTCTTTCCTATATCTTTCTCTGCCCTTCACAGGATTGAAGGGTTTCAAAGGATATGCAGGCTGAGGGGCCACTGACAAGATTTTATATGCATAAGTAGGCTTCAAAAAGTTAGGTGTTGAAGACAGTGACCGTAGATCTCAGCAGACAGGAAAATGCCTTTCAGTTTAACACATCCTGGGTGAAGTTTTGACCAGTTGTAAATCACGTCATGGTAGGAATGCAAGGCCTGTCATTTCTGGACCATAATCAAATTAATGTTTGAGAAGAACACTTCACTGTCTGTTTCTAGAAAGTGAGTGAGGAAATTAAGTGAAAAACGTGTTTGGATTTAAATGTGTAAAACTGACAGATCTCTTTTCTTAACCAAATATCCAAAGCCTGCAAATATAAAAGAATGCTGTAAAAATGGTTTTCTGCCACAGCCACTATCATGTGTTATTTCTTTGTCTTTCAGGACAAGGACAACTCTGTCTGGAGGCAGCACAAGACAATGACTTATGAGAAAGGAATAGCTATAAGCCAGCATTTACAGAGAAAAGGCTGCTTGTACAGACACACCAATATCTGTACGCAAGGGTTAGCCACATGGCCACTGTCCCCCATACCGAGTGTTAGAGTACATGTGTACATACAGTTTCCACCAGTATTAATAGTGGAGAGGTGCTTTAACAGAGAATAGAATACAGTGTAAAGTACTTTATTTATGTTACTGCTCTTTCTTTTTGTATCTTATGCAGGTAGTCTGTGCCTTTGAAGCCTGAAAGAGTATGTCTTTGTTGGACAAAATATCATGACAGCTATCTCCTGATATGCTATTATCAGTACAACATTTTGGATATATGCACAACCTCAATGCCGTCTTCATATGTCTTCATCCACTCCTAGACACACTGGTCTTTGACCACTACCTTGCGCTGGTCCAGGTCTCACCACTTTTGGAAGTACTATAACATCACCCCCCTCCATGTTTTTTGTAATGCCAGCTTATCCAATAGCCAATGAAAATGACTAGTAAAATATAAAGATACACAGAGAAGTGATATACTAGTAAAAAATTAACTAGTGATTTACTAGTAAAAAAAATTGTTTTTTGTCAATGAAATAGAACAATGACAGATGCTTGTAGAAGTACATCTGGACTTTCCAAAAAGTAAATACCACAAGCATCAAACAGCACTCAGAATGAGATGTGAACAGCTGGTTACATCTTTCTCACATCATGTAAAATGATCTCCTATACACAACTTAGGAAATTTTCTTTAGAAGAATGCCTTCAGAGGAAATGCCAGCATCAGCAAGATTCACAAGCCTTTAGACAACTCCAGGGGAAATTGAAGAGCATCTAAGAAAATACAGAGAAATTGGATGGATCTGATAGATTTTAAACTGAACTTTATGCTGAGCTATGGATTCTGTTGCATTGGCTTCCCTGACAGCTAACCCAGACTCCTGAGGCTTTCTGCTGCTTGAGCCTGAGATATCAATGTGAGAGACACTCACAGAAATGGGTCCTCTGCCTTGGAGCTGATCTTCTTTCCTATGCCAACAGGGTGGGTGGAGGGAGTATCGAAACTCAGTGGAGATCTGAGCTTGTGTGGAGCAAGCTCATGGACTCTGAGACATATACTTGTCTCCTTTACTCAAAAACGTGACCATAACTTACACTGTAATAGCAGTGATGGTCCTGGTGACAGTGAGGTTATTTACTTCCTCTTTTCACAACCCTCCCCAGTGCACGCACTGTTACCCAGTGAAGACTGGAAGGATGTCACTTGTAAGGAGTCTGTGTCCACGCATTCTACATGACCATCGGCAGAGATGCAAATGAAGGATTTGCTGTTCCAGAACCACAGAGCTCTGTATTTAAGCTAAATAAGGCTTTGATTATGCCTTTTATTCCCAGGCTCACCAACGGGTGGGGCATAAATACTATTCCAAAAGCATCCAAGAAAATAGCATGCCTTGGAGACATACATTCCTACTTTCCTCTGGAGGTGGGGGAAATTATTATGAGTAATAATTCTCCTCAGGCAATATGTATACCCTGCTTCATGCATCATGTGATCCAAGAGCTACATCCAGTTCTGCATCCATTTACCTTCAGCAGTACCAGGAACCCAGGAGACAAGCCACACTAATTACCAGCAAATTGGCTTAGCCAATTTGTTCTCACTCCAGCAGACACTTGAGAGCTTGTAAGCTGTAGCAGTAAAACTGACAAGATGTTAACTTTTAGTAACACTAATGCTTTAAATATTGCTGTCCCGGTGATAACTAAAAGAATTTTAGCATAGAAATTAACAGCTAAGAGAAATGAAAGGAGTAGGCAGAAGGCAAATGTGTGGAGAGTATGAATATTGGCAAAAGAAGATCCATGTGAGAGATTTTAAGCCTAAGAGAAGAAAGTAGAGTTATAGGAGTATAGGAATAGCTAATGCAAGAAATTGAATAGGAGAAGAACACTCAGTTGCCGGAGAACTTGAGTTTCAGAGAACCAAAAATGCATATGAAAAGCTGCAGAGTAAAAGAAGAACAGAAAGGGGAAGCTGCAAATGAAAATGAGCTTTAGAAAATGGGAGTAATACAAGGACCATTAATATCAACATGGATCTTTCTGTTGGCTTCGGAAAAAGTCCAATATCTCACCCTGCTTGCATTAATTGGTAGATGATACATGAAAAAAAAAAAAAAAAAAAAAGAAAGAAGGATGAAAGAAAAAAAAGAAAAAAAGTCTTTAAGAGAGCTATGAACACAATCAGAGAATGACCAGAGACCTTCAAAAACTGAGGCACCAACAAAGTTGAGTTACCATCTGAATAGTTAATAGATGGTTAAGAACCACAATTTTGGGCTTCCATGATCCAGTTCTGCCTCATTCACATGCTGGACTACCACTGTGTTGACAAACATGGACAAACATTCTCTCATTGACCCCNAAAAAAAAAAAAAAAAAAGTGAGATGGATGGCAGACCTAACCACAGTTTAAGGACAACAATGTTCTCTGCTAACAGAGCCCAACCAGCAAATTTCCTAAGGTTGTCCTGGCAGAAAGAACTGGAAAGTCTTATGGCACATGGTGATTGCTATTGTAGGTCAACTGGTGATGCAGGACTTGAATGCATACTAAGTAAGTTTGCAGATGATACTAAATTAGCAGGAGTTGTTGATCCCCTGAAGGGTGGAGAGGCCTTGCAGAGAGATCTTGACAAATTAGAGGGCTGGGCAACCACTGACTGTACAAAGTTTAACAAGAGCAAGTGCTGGATTCTGCACCTGGGATGGGGTATGTGTACAAACTGGGGTTTGAGAGGCTGGAAAACAGCCCCAGGGAAAGGGATCTGAGGGTTTTGGTTGACAGCAAGCTGAATGTGAGTCAACAGTGTGCCCTGGAAGCCAAAAGGGCCAACCGTATCCTGGGGTGCATCAGGCACGGCATTGCTAGCCGGTCGAGGGAAGGGATTGTCCCGCTCTGCTCTGCGCTAGTGCGGCCTCACCTCGAGTACTGTGTGCAGTTTTCGGTGCTNCCTCGAGTACTGTGTGCAGTTTTTGGTGCTACAGTGTAAGAAGGACATAAAACTATTAGAGAGGTCTGGAGGGCAAGACGTATGAGTGGCTGAGGTCCCTTGGTTTGTTCAGCCCAGAGGAGAGGAGACTGAGGGGAGGCCTCATGGCGGCCTGCAGCTTCCTCACGAGGGGAGCGGAGGGGAAGGCGCTGATCTCTGCTCTCTGGTGACAGCGACAGGACCCGAGGGAACGGCATGGAGCTGTGACAGGGGAGGGTCAGGCTGGGTGTTAGGAAAAGGTTCTTCACCAAGAGGGTGGTCGGGCACTGGAACAGGATCCCCAGGGAAGTGGTCATGGCACCGAGCCTGCTGGAGTTCAAGAAGCATTTGAACAATGCTCTCAGACATAGGGTCTGATTTTTGAGTAGACCTGTGTGGAGCCAGGAGTTGGACTCTTGGTGATCTTTGTGAATCCCTTCCAACTCAGGATATTCTATGGTTCTATGATGCCATGATATAGCAGCCCCAGAAGATGGCTTCATGTTAAAAAACAAACAAACAAACAAACAAAACAAAACAACAACAACAAAGAAAGTGTATAGAATGCAGTAAGGACAGGATTTTCTTTACCACCCTGAGAAATGTGGCAGACAGGATAGACGAGGTGGTAGGTTGTCGCTAAGCATATGCATTGTTTAGCAGAGCTGGTCACCTAGGAGCATCCCATGCCAGAGCAACAGAAACGCTTCCGCTAACTGACAGAGCAATATTGTGGGTGCTACCACACAGCACAGCCTTATACCCCATGGACAGACCCAAGCAGCAGTCCCACTCCATCCAGTGACACCGTCTGAGGTACACGAGACTGCTAAAACTGATTGTCAGCTTGGCCTGGAGGCTATGCTATATTGTAAGCTGGGCATTATTTACATGGACCCCTACTTGGACATTTCAACGTTCATGTTTCATAAAACAGCAGAAAATACACCATTAGCTCCAAAAAGGCTCTCAAGGTCTGATTCACAGAAGTAGCACATATTGCTTCTGAGGAACTTCTTATTTCAGCGAGTAATAACAGTTCTTAAGAATGCTATGTGGTATGGGAGGAATTTTTCTCCTGTATAAAGGGAAACAGATGTCGAAGGGAGCAGGACATGAGATCATTAAGGGGTTGCTGTGAGAGGTCAAGGGTTCTTTTCTGAACAGTGCTCGTTTTATACGTTTCTTAATCATAATGTTGAGTCATTATTATAAAGTCAATACAGATGTCTGATTTTTGACATTGCTGAGCACTCTCAGCCCCTATTAGCCTTGGTGGGAATCAGAATTTCTCAATGGCTTTGAAAACTAGGTCCATTATCTTTTTAAAAATACGTAATTTCTTCTCCTCCCCTCTTCCACTTCTTTTTTACTTCCTTATACTCAGCCATGGCATACAAGTCACTCATGACAGAGACAGCTAGCATTTCAGTGCCTCAACTGACCTTACACCCTGCCTGCTTAGATGCAAGCCTGCAGATTTTAGCTGAGTATTAGCTTGGCATACTACTATTATAAATAATGGCCCCTCTATTAAGTGCTCTTCTGCCTATGGCCACATCACATGGCCACAGTGGAACAGGCAAGCTGGCTGATGAGGGGTCCTAATGTTCCCAAGCAGGTATTAGGGGCTGTATAGGTAGCCCTAATACAGGATGCCCATGCTTGCAGGTACGCTACAATGCTCTGCGGACACAGAGAACCTTAACTGCCTCTTTCTTTCTGACCCACTGTTGCCTGGTCTGTTTAGGTCTAGCCACGGTATCTATTTTTTTGCAGTGCTAAGAGAATTGATGCCAGGTTTTCACAACTGAGTCCCACATGTCCTGCTATGAATTTCCTTTGTAGCTCCTGACATGCCTCATCGGCAGTGACTTTGCCCCAGCTGGTGGGGGCTAAGTTGTAACCAGTCATATGGTCCCGTCATTCTGAATGAGCCTGTGCTTGTGAGCCTCAACATGCAACTTGAATCGTGTTTTCCAGAATAAGCTTTGAGAGAATTTGGAGGTGATTAGAGGGAATTGCATTAGCGGGAAGGTCATTTGTTAACTGAATAAACTTGACATAGGACACAACCACGCTGTTTTTAAGCTTGGAGTACTGCAGAACTCTTTTCATGGTCCCTCACAGGCTCAGCAGAGAGGACTCAATGTCAATGCCCTCGGGGGGAGGCAGGGGGGGCTGTCCTAATGTCCCAGCCAGCCACAGCTGGGACCCCAGCCCACAGGCCCTGCCTGGGCCAGGGGGCCACATTTCACTTTGAGCTGGGCGCCCCATCCTGGCTCAGCCAAGCTGCACGAACCCATATCCAGCCCCATCTCCTGTTGTCCCCTGGCTGTGCCAGGGGTGACTGTGGCCCCATAATGGCTGTGGCCCTGTGACCAGCCCTGCCCAGACCCATGAGTGAGGGGCCAGCAACACAGGGTGGCCCCTGGCGGGGCAGCCCCTCTCCAGGCTCCCAGACATTAATGGTGTTATGGTCACAGCTACCTGCTCGAATAGGTCCCTTAGCCGCTTACAATGGAGATAACTGGGTTGCAGACTAAGCCATAACTGGCATTTTGGAGGAGGTAAACTCTTCCAGGAAAATGGTAGAAAAGGCAACTGTGGGCAGGAATACCTTCAGCTTAATTCAGCAGGGCTGGAAAGTCAGTGCCCCCAGTACCATGACATTTAAATACTGCACATTAAGCATCACTGTCATACAAAGCCCATTCTTTCAACATTGCAAAAAGATTATTCATCCTACCAGTATGAACTCATGGGAAAACTTTAGCTTCTTGCTTTTTAATTCTTTGCTATCCCAAAAGAGGACCATTTCCAACAAGATGTCCCAAGAACTAAGATGATCAGAAGGCTGGAACACCTCTCCTATGAAGAAAGGTTGAGGGAACTGGGCTTGTTTAGCTTGGAGAAGAGAAGGCTCCGGGGAGACCTCATTGCGGCCTTCCAGTACTTGAACGGAGCGTATAAACAGGAGGGGGAATGCCTGTTTACACACGTTGATAGTGATAGGACAAGGGGGAATGGTTTCAAACTAAGACAGAGGAGATTTAGGTTGGATATTAGGAGGAATTTTTTCACTCAGAGGGTGGTGAGGCACTGGAACAGGTTGCCCAGAGAGGTTGTGGATGCCCCATCCCTGGAGGCATTCAAGGCCAGGCTGGATGTGGCGCTGGGCAGCCTGCTCTAGTAGTTGGCAACCCTGCCCAGAGCAGGGGGGTTGAAACTAGATGATCTTTAAGGTCCTTTTCAACCCAGGCCATTCTATGATTCTGTGATTCTATGATTCTATGATTCTATGATTCTATGATAAGAACCCAGCTGTTGCCGTATTCATTTTTTTCTGTATTTTTTTGGCTTCCCCCAGGCCTTCAAGACACCTCATCTAAACAGCAGCATCCTTCCCCAATGCAAAGTAGTGATGCTTCAGTGAATGAAGCCTGCCACAGCACATGATGGCTGATTGCAGCCAGGGAACTAGTTCTGTGTTTTGCTTCAACAGAAGTAAACTTTCTTGAACTGTGCTTTAAATGCACTGAATCATGGCGGAATCTGATTTTTTCTGAACTTAAAACTACCTTATTTAATCTGAAGACATTTAGCCACCAGTATCAGGGTCTTCGCAGACACTTTCTTAACATTTTTGGAAGATTTCAATCCAAAATCCAGAGAGTCTAATTTGTTGCTGTGGCTCGGTTCTTGAAAGAACTTCTTTTCCACTGGTTAAAATTCTTATTAAAAAAATTAACAAAACCTACCTCCTGCTGCTTCAGAATGGCACTTTGCTACTCTCCTGTTCTGAGTACAGGACTTATTCAAAAAATTATGAAGATGTTAATTCTGTATTCTGTGGATGTGCTGTTTTGTTTTACAGATGTGACTGCCACTTGAACAAAGACTCTTGGCTGGCAATGAAACTATCTGTCTGTGTACTTCCATCCTCACTGGATAACATCTGCTCAGCCTCTGCTTGCTCACATTCCCTCATAATAAAAATGTTGGTTCTTTACTGTAAAATCCATTAAAAGACAACAAATTTATTTTAATTTTTAATCATTTAATAGTCTTTGGCTAGCTTGAAAGGAATTCAATCAGATCACCTACAGTTTTAGTCATTTTCTCTTCAAACAACATAATCCCTACACCTTGCTGCTTTTGCTGAGAGTTGAGTTTTTCTGTTCTTTCAGCCAACTCTAATTATTTCCGCAGAAGAAAGTACATCCCTCTGCAACTACGCACACATTCTAAAAGAGACAGCCAAAATGGCGCAGTGTGCTCTGAAGGGCACATTTGCATTCCCACCATGCAACACTTCATGAGGGAGGTGTAGCACTCCTCCAGGGGCAATGTGCATGGTGCTACAGCCGCAGATTTGGCAGCGGGCACCATGCCTCAGCCATGCTCTGCTCACCCCCTAGGGGGGTCAGCAGTGTCCTTGGCCAGGCTGGGTGGGCCACAGGGAGTATGAGCTCTGCGGGAGCCACAGGCGATGGGTGATCCTGCAGCAGTGGCACTCACACAGGCTGCCCAGGTCACCCTGGGCAATAGCAAGGTGTCATGACCCTTCAGAAAGTGAAATATATACAACATCTTCGTGTCTACAGCGCTAAGCCACAGGACGCAGATGGGGAAACCCAAGCAGCTGTCTGGTGTTTCACTGAACTCATTTCCCCTTCTCCATTCTTGGCACTTCACTTTTTACATCATGTCTGGCCAGACGTGCTGTGATAACAACTATTTTAACATGTACAATCTGCCCAGTGCTATACACTGAGCTGAGTCTGTCTTAATGTAAAGCTAATGATAAATATCTGGCCATGCTCTAAGCATCTGTCCCATTAACCCTACAGAAAGGTATCACTGCAGAAGCAGCCAGAGTTCAGCTTAGTTAAGCACTAGTTAAGCACTTAACCCCAGTAGTTAATATATACCATGCAGCTAGAATATGTCTTATGTGCATATATTGTATATATACATGATACATGCAAGACTGTACCTCTAAGAAATGCCATTACATTTATACAAAAAGAGGGTGAATACAAAAGGGCTTATAAAGCTCCAGCCTTCATATGAATTTGTATTCAGCTTGTAAAAAGACAAATCCTTTCCATTTTTGTCATCCCAAATAATGATCCAAGGGAGCAGAAAGCAGATGTGAATGTAAGAGGTGTATGCTTTTAGTTACTGTGTTTATTGATCACTTCTAAGACAAACTCCAAAATGGTGTATTAAAGCAATTAATATTTTCAGGTGCTCTGACTCAGAATATTATTTTCCAAAGATCCCCAATTCAAATATATGAATTCAAAACACATTATGAGATGCTGTGATTCAAACAATGTTGAGAAATATGGGTTAGAAATGTTGGAGTAACAGGATTTGCAAGACCTTGGCCTCAGTCATTCCTATGCTGGATTTATAGGGTTGGTGTGTCAGCTTTAATGCTGAAAAAGAAAGGAGAGCACATATTTTTAAAACAGAGAAAATCAGAACAATTCAGCAGATACACAGCTATGACATACATGTGCATAAGGATGTGAAGTCATAATTTTTGAAGTATCCAGAATCTTCTTTTCTTATAGTTAACTGTGATTGATAGGTATCTTTGACGTAGTAGCCAAATATATTTTGGTCACTGCACATTATGGTTCAACAGCACCCCAGATAGATGTTCTCTTTTTCTTTGTTCTTCTTTAATTATTATAAATTAATTTTTAAAAAAACACTATACTTTTTTTTTTTCTATTTATGATTTCTAAATTAAACATTTTTGCATTCGATCTTGGCTTAAAATGAAATTGCAGGCACAGAAATTAGCCCACTGTTACAAAGGAAAATATGTTGCAGCACTTTATTATCTAGATATAACAATGCATGGTGCACCTTATTAATATATATATATATATATATATAAAAGATAAACTCAGCTGCAGGGGAAAAGTAGACAGCTGAAATAAGTTATAATATAATTAGATAAACAACCTGCTATTTTGAATTATAATTTTAAGATTGCCCTGCTGATGTTTTGTTTACATAACAAACCAGTCAAATAAAAAATAAATGACTGATTTTGCAAATGATGGAGCATTCTTTCAGGAACACCAGGAAATTAAATCAATGACAGGCCTATAAAGCATTAGATGAACATCAGTATGAGGAAATTATAACTAAGATATTAATAAAACATTGCATGGATGTCTTTTTAATCTTGATAAACAGAAATGACCAAAATTTTATCAGGCTCTAAACAGTTAACAGAAAAGGGACTTTCTTCAAGGACTTAATTGTAACTTTAACATGAGAAAGATAATATTAATCATGTCACATGATCTGTTTTGTCTGTACAGAAACCACAATATCTTTCCTCTGAGGGTAGCTTAAGCTTCTCTAGCATTTATCGCATATTTATATACTTGTAAGTATTTGTAAATAGAAATCACTTAACCACTTCTTTAACTTTCATGTGTGCTGAAAACTCATTCATATTAATGGCACATCCATCTTTCACTGAATTCACTGAATCAAAAGTCACGTCTGGAAGACAAAAAAAATTTTTAATCATATATTCTCCACCTAACACACATGACAGAAAAACAAAGTCGTCAGCTGTTGCAATGTGCTGTAAGACTTAAGACTGTTGAAACAACTTGACGAGGTCATTTTCCAAGCCCATCGCTTTGGCTGAGCCACCTCTCTCTCAGTGACTCTGCTGACTGTTCCCCTGCCATATCCAGCTTAGTCCACCCTCCAGAAAAAACTCTCAGCTTTTCTATACCTGCAGAAGTGGGCAATATTTATGCTGTTACCTGTGCCACAGCTTGTCCTCTTAGCCAAGACCATGACTTTTTACGAAAAGGGAGAAAAACAGACAGGATTTGGCCTATGCTAGCTTCAGGGACGGAAGCGTGCAGCACGCCTTCTGCTCCTGCTTGTGTCTGGCAGCCTTTGTGCCATACCATGCCTTGTCGTTATATTTAAGAGACATTTACTCCATGTACCTTTACTCTGCATGCTAGTTTAACCACTTCTTCCCTGCTCACCTACAGCCACGTGTTCCACAATTCAACATTGCATTTTTTCAGAAATTTGTTTCCTTTTGTTTTAAACTGTCTTTTTCCCTTTTCTCAGACCAGTGTTTAAACCCAGTCAACTTGCATTTTCCCTGTGTTATCCGTAGGTTAGACAACACAGACAACTTTTACAACCATTCTGCTGCCTTTTGTGACTTTTTGTGGTTTATTATACTCATGACAAGATGAAGCAAACAGAGGTACCTGTGATAGAGTGCAAAGTTCACAGAAGCACATCTCCATTTTCTGGTCTGATCTTCATTTCTTTCTTAATCATTCCTAATATTTAGTCTCTCATTGACAGTTAATGAATGCATGAAGTTTTCAAATAACTGTCCACAATTACTTCTCTTCTGAGTGATAACACTTCAGACAAATTTGCACATGTACAAGTAGGGTTGGTTTTTCCTGTATTTCACTTAGCAGCCTGGAAAGGAACACACCATTTTATCAGCAGGTCACTCTGGACCTTCTGGTCCTGGCAACTTCTTGTCAACAGTTTTAGTTTTGCTATTGAGCACCCCCAATAACATCAGCAAATGCTCCTCTCCCATTATTCATCCTGTTTGCGCAGTTACTCGTGAATTTCCAGGTCAGAACAGACTTATCATCACTGGGCAACTCAGCTGCTAACCTCCTGTTGCTATGAAAATTGACCATTGTTCCTTGTCATTGCTTTCTATTTCTTACCTGATTACTAATAATTTTACCCCACAAAAAAAAAAAATGCCATTTCTTTTAAGAGTGCTTCAACAAGGTTGAGAGCTTCTTGGAAAACTGAGCACAGTATGCATGTCTTTCAGGCTGCTGCACGATGTTCAGAAATGAACCAGGGGGTCGTGCTGGGCTCCCTGAGGGTTATTGTTGGGGCTGCTTTGGCCTGAGATGCCATCCCAGGAAAATCCCTGCCAAACTCTTCACAGGTAGCTTCTACCAGACATTGCTCCTGGGTGGCTTCTCCAGCTTGCACTGCCCTGTCCTGCTGCCTGCCTCCCCAGGCGGCACCAGCAGCCACTGCAGCAGCCACAGGGGCTGAGAGGCAGCTGCAAGAAACCTGCTTGCTGACCAGACAGACACCCCTCCAGCACAGCCCTGGCTGAGACCCCTTTGCCATGATGGAGAGGGGAGCTGGGCTGTAAGATCCACATGCTCACTGGTGGGACCGCATTGCCCGAGGTGCTTTGCGGCAGAAGAGGGGTTTTGGATGCCAAACACCACCCTCAAAGTTCTCGGAGGTAACATCTGGTCTGCACTATCAATACACCACTTCCCCTGCTGCACCCTTCGCTGCAGCAAAGAGTATTTTCCTTGTACTGCAGCAGGGCCTGGCTGCTCACCAGTCTTACAAGGTGGTGGCATGCCCAGCTGAGGAAGCCAAATCAAATCCATCGCAGGCAGCAGAGCACAGTTTGGCACCTCCTGGCACCGTTGCCAAAAAAATCCTTCTGGTGGCAGATCTTGACACCTCACCTATTCTTCTCAGATCAGCAAGGCTATTTCTTCTGGCTCCTCTCTCAAAGTAGCAAAAAGGTACTAAAGGAGAAACAAGGAAACGAGGAACGGGATGAGGAATAATAGCAGACCACTGCACAAGGGCAGGGGCTGCTTACTGAAATATCTGCTCTTCAAGAACTGGGCATTGGGAGCATGTGGCAAGTGGCTGCCATGAGGACTACAGAGCTTCCCGGGGCGGTTTGCAGGGAAGCAGTTGGGCAATGCTTTTCTGTGGAATGGGAGAGCCCCGATCCACAGGCCTGGAGTCCCCTTCACAGTAAAAAGCATTTTGCGCTTTTACGTGGTGCGGAAGTTTTCCACTTTCCTGCCGCAGCACAGAGCAGCCTTCACATAGCACACACAGTGGGAAGACAAGGAGATGAGGCCAGTACCACCCCACATTGTGGTGTAGGACTACCCATAGCTAAGTGGGGCCATATACACTGGGACCAGCAGCTTCAAAGCAATTTTACCAGTCTTGTGTCCTCCGTAGTCCTTATTTCCTGTCAAGGTCCTAAACCAGAAGTGTTTTATTAGTCATCTTCAGCAGATAAAAAGTGTCAGAAAACCACCATGTGCTCTGTTACATCAGCTTTGTTTAAACTTCTGGCTTTTAAAATCCTAGTTCTGCTTTCTTCCAGGACTTTTCTTCCCTATGGCGTAGCAGTGCAGGCGACCTAACAGCCGAGCCCGTGGCATGAGTCCCAGCATGACGATGCCAAGCTCCAGACAGGAGGCTCCCAAGAAAAACACTGCAGCGAGACGACAAGGCAACCCTACACGCCTGCCTGCACTTAGCAGCGCTGCCGCGCTGTTCCTGCTTGCCAGCTCACTGTATCTGCTTCTGACCTAAAGTTTTTGTTCTCTGACAGAACGTTCGCTGCAGCCACTGACATCTCCCAAGTTTGTCTAAATTAGGAAGATCGGGGATGCAGGTTTCAACTTCTTTGGAGAAGTGTGGCTCCCACTGCTGAAGCAGTCTGCGTGCCTATCGCTGTCCTCGAGCTGCTCTTAGACAGTAACTCTGTCAAGATGTACCTCGCTCCGGGCCTACTGTAATTGGCAGCTCAGAGAAAAAAAAAAAAACAACAACACTATTTTTGCTCAGAATCTCTAACCACTTCATTCACCCCGTGTCACCCCTCTCTGAGGATCGCACAGGTTATTAGGCACAATAAGACTCAAGGGCAGATGCAGGGAAGGTAAACCTCGCTCGAGCACGCCAGCAGCTCGCGCTGAGTAAGAACTACCCAGAATTTCCTCCCCCTCTTCCCCCACCAGCATTTATACGGCCCCAGCACACGCTCCCC